>LPNX010325956.1:23063-34770 GCA_001517045.1 Pseudotsuga menziesii | reverse complement strand
CCTTTAATAAGGAGAATTGACCATCTTTGCTTGGGCCGGGTTCACATTCTAACTCTCTATCATCCGGATACGCCAGGTTATAACTCGCTAATTTTAGGAGGAGAACGTTGTTCCTATAAAGGAGATAATGGGAAGTATGGGTGTATGTTATGCTCTATTGTAATTAGGAGGTTACCCCAGGTGGTATTGTGAGAAAAAAACTCTTTTATGTTTTTGTATTTATTTATATATTGTGCTTTATGTTTATGAATGTCATTTCTTTCTTTTTATGTGCATGATTCGTGGTGAAAGTATCCTAACAAGTGGTATCAGAGTGCTTTTCTAGGTAGCACCTATGCCAGATCTAAGTAAGGAGAAGGACAGCCGGTCCTGCATGCCCAATCTATTAAAATGAGGAGCAAGTGGCTCTCAAATTCCTCAATGGAGCGATGCGTTTATTTCATCATCTTTTTGTTCTTTTCCTCTCCCTAATCAAAGCTTCCGAAACCAGTTGGGTGGATGGAAATAGAAAAGTAAATTATACCTATAGTCGATGCCAGGAGTCAGTGTGAGCTAGAAGGTGCAGCGTGAACCTATAGTCACATGGAAGCTCTACTCAGTGCATGAACCTACTTATAGTAAGTCACCTCTACTCATCGAAACTCTACTTTGTGCATGAATAGACGTACGTGCTACAGGGTTAGTTCTCTACAACCAATACTAAGTTACCAGTTGTAAGTGAGTGACCACCAGTCATAGATCCCTTCCAATAGGTGTCCATGCCGAGTTATACGTTACCTAGACTTCGTGCCCACTAGTCCACTCCCATGCATGTTACCTTATAGCTGCTTACCCATATGCTTATTACTATTACCGTGGAAAATACGATAGCTAAAGTACACGCACGCTGCGCGTTATAGGCTTTCCAATAGTTTCACAACAGGCTTTCCTTCCCTCGTGCGGATGCCAATTCCTTCCATCTAGCTCCTTACTCTCTGTCTTCCCTTAGCGACTAGCTAAATCGCGTGGATAAACGATACATACCAAAGAAGCTGGTCGAACACAAAGAGGCTGGTAAATTTAAGGTTACCCCAAAACAGACGCGAATATGTGCTTTTAAGGTGGCTTCGTGCATGCAGTTCATGGATGGCTTATGTGAACGGGGGAACATCGTTTATATGTGATGGGAACGGATGGCTTATGGGACATCGCCTCTATGTTTACTGTAATGCCTTTTGTTAACCGATGGCTTTTGGTCAGGGGAACCGTGGGGGGTCTCTGTTAATTGCCTCTATGTCTGCTTTTATGCCTTCTGTGAACAACGATTGATTTAGTATTGTAAGTCCGTGAACCGATGGCTTCCTCTGTTAATTGATGTGTGCCGTAAGATTCTATGAACGGACTTCTTTTCAGGAACCAATGAAGAACTTCTGTTCCATTTGGGAACCAATGCCTTATTGTAAGTATGTTAACTCGTGGATGGATTATCCATATAATTTCCATGTTAACCTTTATGCCACGTGCCCCATGTTCTCGTATATCGGAGTCACCTTCACAACATGACACATACAACACGGTACGGGGCCGGGCTAGTGAGTCACAGCCAATAGTTATTGACGGGAGTCATTGCTGCTAGCCGATAGTCCCTAGTAATTGCTGGGCTTTGATGCTCAGCTACTCGGTTGGGCTACACTCGGTTGGGCTGGGCTTCAGTTCGGAACAATGTAAGGGATGACAATGCGGTACTTACCGATACACCTTTTCGAGGATCATGCAACAGACACATAATTCAGTTAGGCTAAGAAGGGAATCCAGTCAGGGAGGTAGGTGGGGGATGTATGTAGGACCGGTTTGAGGTGCACCCATTCCACTAACTCCTTCTCCACCCAGTACATCTTTACAAGATAAGGAAGGAACCTTTACATTAATACCCGTTCAAGACTGACCCGATAGAAAAGAAAGTATCCATAAGGTTTATCATAGTTGGTTATTCAGTAAGTAATTAATTAGGTCATATCGACTTTGAAAGCACAACCTTGCTTGGTAAGCGGCGTTGTAAACCTCGTTTGCCTGCCTTAACACTCCATTATACCCAGTATTCTATTAAAGTGAGGATGGATGCATGCGTAGCTCCCGCAAATATAGGTGAGTATGGCCTTTCGCTTTTAGCTAATATTGAATGTGAGGGTCTTACTATTTCACGAACTGATAGTAGGAGCTTACTGGCTTAAGTTACAGCCGGGAGAAGAGTGCTACTGATGCTGCTCGTTCAACTGGATTTGTTGCGCCTAGGTCTAATAGTGATAGATCTGGGTCTGCTACTTGTGTTACTGTCTCTACTTCTAGGTCTACGACCTGGTAGAAGGGATGCTGCTCACTATGTAACGGGATAAACTACTTATCAATCTATATTTCTAACCTTAAGGGATATTGCCTGGCTATTATGGGCTTCCGATGGGTTTTTACTTTGCTTTTTGGTTCGCTATTGGCTCTCGCCTCGCGCCTAGAGGGGTCCGTACGATTGAGAGTTACCCACTCACTAGCTGTCCCTTCATCACTTGGGCGGGTCACTGAGTCTATTGTTTGCTTAACCTCTATGCTTGCTGCTCTAGCTACCTGCGGTTAAACCTCGCTACTCGCTTTGTATCTATATCATCTATATCTGGCGAGGATACTGCCTCTCCTCTTGTTGCTCCTTACTTTAATATATTGCTTGCGCTGGCCACATGTTTCTGACGTTAGGAGGGTGAGGATGCGCGAGCAAGCAGGCTCGACCAACGGGAAAAGCTTAATGAGCTTACCTCTTAGTAAAGGTATGATGGTATTTCTCGTAATTTAATATTTATACTAGCACTCTGCTTGAAATACTGGAAGCTATTGTTTCAATAGGGCATACTCGTTACCATTGTATCCATATCTATTAAATACTACGTGTAAGCTGCATGAATAAGGAGCTGTATCCATAAGTAATAGATAGTACATGTTCACATCAATCCGCTTAGGTGATGAAACCTTTAGCACTAGTCTAATTATTATAATAATAGATAGTCTATATAGCTATTAGCTAATCCCTTGGCCTGGTTCTTCTTGTTCTAATGACGCTGGGACTGCTTACTTGAAGTAATAAATACCGCTTGCTTGTTAAACTAGGTCCTTCCAGAAGCAAGTGGTAGGTTGGGAAACACTTCAGTAAAGCGAAGGGTAAGGTAGTACCTTCCTCCCATCCAGGTTATCTAGCTGTATCTCCTAAGCATGAACTCATTAATAAAGTGAGAACTCACGGGTCTAGGTCTTCCGGTTGGTAAAGAGGGGTAGTTGGTAACAGTAAAGATAAAGGAGGGAATAGGGTAAAGGTTTAATAGTAAAGGTTCTAAGTGCTTCACCCCGGTTGGGTGGGAATAGATAAATAAAGGTAATCTGATCTGATCTCATAATTTATAGTTGTATAGAATCAATCCAGCAGTTCCGACGATCCGACATCATCACAACAACTGAGCTGTCCAACAGAAAGTGTTCCTGTAGGCATATAAAGTGAAATCTAAATGGTCCAAAGTGCCTAAGCAAGCCCGCCTTTAAGGCTCAGAGTTGAGGTCTGCGGAGCCATTATTGAAAGGGGTGACGATGCCAGCCAGCCAGGTGGATAGCATGCACATAAGTAAAGGGAAAGGTAGGCAGAGTACTAGAGAAAAGCAGCTACCAATTGAATTCTATCCTCAATAAGTGTTCTGTACCTGTGTGCTCTGTATGCTGACCCGTCCAAAAGCTCCTCTATTGGAAGCTCCGCCCCGTACAACGCTCTAAGTTTGGGGCATAATCACAAAGTTGGATGAGGCACGTAGTTAAAGGGTGGAAAAGGCACGGATTATTATTCTCTCATGTGAGGTGGAAAAGGCACGGATTATTATTCTCTCATGTGAAGTTGGGCAGCTCTGTTGGTGGGATCGATCCTCGGATCAGAACTGACTGCCCTATGGATTCATTACAGCCAGAAGACTCCAGAGATTGTATGAGTGAGCTTCAATTCGGTGGACACTGAAATATTTTGCTTGAAGCGTAGCATTGGATGATTTGAAGTTTATTGCACAGAGGCACAACCAGTAGCAATTGGATGGATCGTAGCGTGGGAACTTATGGATTCATTCAGCCAGAACTGATTAGACACGGCTAGAACTTAAGAGAAACGGCGGAACTGTTGGATTTCTTATTCTCTAAAGCAAGCACTTCAGATAAACGGCTGGATGATCGATTCGACGAGGACTATAACTGCTCCCCTTGCCGATTCTGGATGGCACGACTGGCTGTATGATGGTCAATCAGAAAGCCTTCCTTGTTGGACGGGCTTTTATAACACTTTCTTCAATTATTGAGGTATACAAAAGGCAGGGCAGGCACTCTTACTATAATCCCTTTACCCTTCCGAACCTCAACCTGTCATAAGACGGCTTAAGAGCCACTCAGTACTCTGGAGTCATCCTATTGTTCCTCGAAGCTGTTTTACCCCAAGGAGGATGATATCAATAAGGAACCTCATCATGAGCTACTGAGCAGACCAGAGATTATCAGACTCATAACGCACCTTCTCATAAGGGGCAACGCATTAAATATGCCGGACTACTCTGCCTCGTGACCTTGCTATCGGTCTCGCTGCCTTCCCTCATGGCAACTATCTCACGCACGGGGGCATCTACACTTAACCCTCCCCAATCAATGGTATTTTCATTATTCACCGTATCTTCTCCAGTCATTCTTTATATATGTAATTACGCTATTTCAGAATTTATCAAATGAGAGTAACTTAGAAATTCACTTATGCAAACCCGGGGTGGTAAATTAAAGACAAGGGTGGCGTATAAAGATTATAGAGAATGCAAAAGTGGAAACAGATGGTCAATTAGAGATCGAGCATGTTCCAATTCATATTTATTTGACTGATGGCCTGACAGTTTTGGGTATATTCGAGCTCTGAAGACACTCAACCAAATCAATGCTTGTCAAAGATAGATCTGCTTCTTTCCTCGCTGGCTTGAAGCTGCTAGTCAATCTTTAGTTGTTAATTTGCATATTTTGTGACCAAAGAAAAAAGGCCATACACCCTTATATATACCAATTACCTAGCCGAACTTATGGGTAAATTACCAACGGATCTTATAGGCCTATTAAATACTATATAGGACCTAACCTTAGCCCTGATGAACTTGTTTGAATTAATGCATGTATTACTTATTTACGAAAGTGGATTGGAACCTATGTTAGGAAGGAATAGAAGAATTCATGCATTTCTCCGCTTCATGGGGTGATCAATTTTGGTTCTTCGATCACTTAGGTGCGTCATTGAAGCGCGAAAAATGCATCGTATAATAAAATTTAATACTTGTTCTCTCTGAATATACACCCACTCCTACTTAACACTAGACCTTGGCATCACAGGATACCTCTGGCTAGCCTTCCAATGCTACTTCCTTAATAAATGCTTCACTTATTTTACTAGTATATTGGGTTCCTGCTGTTATTGAATAAATGAATATCTTTCCAGCACAGATTATATTATAGGAGCTAGGTAGGAGCCTTCCTTGTTCTAAAAGAAAATCTTAATTGATTTATTGGTGTCTTTAATGGATTTTTTATGTAATGAATTCATGTCTGGGTTGGGGCGTCTTCGCTCCTGCTGTTTTCTATCCGGAATCTGACATAAAGAACTTTAGTTTGTCCCCCTGCCCCCGTCTTCTTAACCTCACTTCTGAATCGTATCATAATGATGAGTGCTTAGTTTAGCTGAAATGAATGATGATTTTATCCGGCCCGGCTTTATTTGTTATTCCTCCTACTTCTTTGAGACCCGATCAATAGGCGTTCTTATTTATACTTTTGTGACCCGATAGTCCCCTTTGTAGTAATTAAAACTACTGAATGCTTTAACTTTCTTTTTGTTGCTTAGGTAAATTAGATACTTGTTCCCTTCAATCTTATCATATAAGTGTCCAAAGGTGTAAAGCAAGTCTAGGAATATTGATCAAACTAGGTGGGAATTCTATCTGGTATCTATAGATCAATGGGTGATACCCTAATGCTTGTGTTGCTTTAATGATTAGCTTGACGAAGCTCGGCCTATCCTGCTCTCTAACACAGGATATGGAACTTCATAGCTTTACATGGAGGGTAATTTGTCAAAATGGTGGTTACTTAGTCAACTGAATCCGCATTTATTCGTGGGATATGCAATGAATAAAATAGATGTATATGAATCTGCTAAATAAATAACTGGAGGTTTCTGGTTGGTGCTTGTTTTTATTCTGCTGGTGGATAAATAGGTTAACCGGTAGCTACGTATAGATAGATCTGGGCGAAGTGATAACTCTTTAATTCACAGTTTTTCGGGCGATTTGTGCTGAGACTGGATCAAATTATTAGGGCAGATCAACTGCTTTTTCCTCCTATGCTTCTAGCTTTCCAACTGGACCAACTGATCCCCGCTGAAACACTACTGGATCAGCTCCAACTAGATAAAAGAAATCAGCCACTTTTACTTTGCTTTCTGCGGGTGAAGAAACTCCTGTCTATGGGATTGGAATCTGTAACTGTATCTTTTTTTGTTGTTTGCTACTGGGTCTTGATACCGATCAAACGCAAGTTTGGGTGGAACAGAAATAACTTTCTCTGGATCTTCATCTGTTTACGACTCTGCCTTCCTTTGGTCTCAATGTAGTCTCCGCCCCTGTTGCTATGGGTAAAAAGATTGTTTTCACCCGATCAATTAGTTCAACTGCAACTGATGACTCTCGAAATGGAATTGGCTCAGATGCTGGCTTTTTTCAGGATCTGTAGATGGAAAATCAAAATGGGCAGGTGTAACATAAAGATCTGCAGGCGGACATTCATAATAGGATAGGCAGGCGGTGAATTCTCAATCCTATATGCAATGATACTAGTTGAAACCTCCTTTATTATACTCTTGATCCATCAGACCCGTTCCAGAGCCTCTTAATGTTGAGAATTTATCCATGTTACGGTGGCTCGTATACATATGTGACCCTATGTTGGGTTTTCGTTGGTTCTTGTGCCTAAACGACGAGTGTCTAACGGGGTTGAGAGTGATGGGATTCATCTGAGTGAGGTCTAAGTGGATATTTTATCAACACTGATCCCAGGCGAGACGGTGATGAAACTACTGGTTCAGCATAAATGGACTAAGGGTAATCATCTTGTTTAACCGGGGAAAATGCAACTTAGGGGTGCCTTATATGCCTTTAACCTAGCTGCTGGTCCTAGCTGTGCTCTTAGCACCGGGTAACCCGCCCGCTTCTTATGCCTTCGCAACGATATAAACTAACTGTTGAATAAACAAGCTCACTGACATCATTAACTACTGATTCACACATTGGCTACACACCCACTATACTCCTTTCCCCAGGGTTCAACCGCTACTGGTGCTATAACTCAGTTAAACAAATGAAATCCTACCTATGTTCCTACTTATGGTTAAATGGTAGTTGCTGGACCTGGAACAGGATCTATACCCTTCAATGCGTCACCTGAAACACTGGGCTATAGCTCTCAAACTCGAAGCTACGCTGCAGCTTGCTTAGTTTTTGCTCTTTCCTCCTGTTGCCTTCGCTATTGGTGGTTATGAAACTAGATATGGCCACATTCTGGCTGACATGAAGGCTGTAATTTTTGGTAAGGTAACAACAAGCAAGCTCTAGGTGATCAAGGGGACAAAGTGGGTACCAATTTGATGCATTCTGAAATGGATGCATCGGAAATAGGGAATCATCGAAAGGAACACTTGTCAACCCTTTCGCCTTCTATTGTACACAATACAAGCCCAATCCACCCGATTTCTTAATGTGGCTTATTTTATATTTTTTTCTATTTTGGTATCTTTTTATGGATGGATATATTTCTCACACATGACATGAATACAGAAGTACAGGATACGCATACCCGAGACAAAGGTTCGAACAATGCATACTTGACTCCGTTAAAGGTCTTATTTACCTTATTCACCAGATAGCTAGCTAGGAGTTGTCTCGTCAGGACTTATAACTACGAACCGAACAAACAAAAAACACATATATGCTAGAGTTATTTACACTGCTAAAGCGCATATTTCTTTCCTCATGATGGAGGATGATCATATTCCTTTCTATTTAATTAACGCCGATTACGCCGCTTATTAGTAAAACAGATCTGTACAAGTACGGTATCATAACTTACCCTCCCTTCCTTATCCTTTATTGTTAATTGATGTTTCTCTATGGCATGGTAACTATTATTATACTCATTGTGATCATTCGCTCACGTATTCTTATTATTATTCTCCTTTGATATGATCGTGCCTAGAAGAGTCAGTTATTCAAAGAAGGAGGAAGGAAGGTATCCTTCTCCTCATTCTTTCAGGTCTGGACTTTGGGATCTTTATCTTTACTTATTTGGATCTATTGATAGGATTGGGTCTATTTATGTACTTATTGATTTCTTTAAGTTATGAAATATGAAATATAAATATGAGGATGAATATGATTATGAGAGGGTGTATGGAATTAAGCTTGTTTTACTTTGTAATGAGATATCGCCCTCGCTGTTGCGTATACCTATAGTTTAAATTATCTCTCGTCTTCAAAGTGGTTGGGAAAATTATCTCTCGTCTTCTCGTACGTGTGGGATTTGAAAAACTAACACCAAATTAGTGTCAGGTCGGCTCCGGTAAAGTTTATAGGTGTGAAGCACTTCTTAGAAGGCTCGTCACTTAATGACAATAGAAAAAGGAATATGTGGAAAGATTCATTCTTGTACTCAGTTGTAAAAAAGAAGTTGGAGCATCCAGCATCTTGCCAACTGTCGCAAACTGACATTCATCCATAATGTGAAAGCCAGGTTGACTGTGAAAACTCTTTCCCACTTTGTAGTACTGCAGTCTATTGAATTCCCACGGGTACGTGGCTCCTTAGTTCCACAACCATTGTGTCAGGCAACTCTGCATGATATTGAGACGTGCAACTCTGCAATAAGTGCATGATCTGGGGTCTTACAAAAAAAATCCAGCACTTGTGTCAACAACTGTGAAATAAAAAAAAACAAATAGCTAAAAAGTGGTTCAGGTAAGTGCTACATGGAACGCAAAACAAAAAAAGCATAGCCTTACATACCCGCTAGGCTCCCTCTAAAACACAGGAAATCAAAATATTATGACAGGTTTAACTTCAATTTGATCACACATTGTTGAGGTATTGCATGGAATAAAAAATAAACTATCATAAACCTATTCTTCAGGACCGTAACTTAGGCTTACATAATTACCAATTGCATACTTATTAAATATGGTTAATGAGTTATTAAATACTATATAGGACCTAACCTCCTACTATAGGTTAATGAGCAGGTTTATACTTATTAGGTGGATGTATTCAATGGGCTACCTCCCCAATTGGTAATTTTAACCTAAGGCGGACTAATCCATAACTAAGGTAAGGTGTATATTATTGTAGGTTTTGGAAACCCGATAATGGAACCCATACCATCATGCGTCGACCCACCATAGTGAGATATGATGTTATCCGAGTGGCTTTACGATAATGAGATATCAATTGAGGTCACCCAACGATCCACCGAATGAGATTGTTAATTATGTTCCCATCCATGTGAGTGACCACCTGAAGAATGAGATTAAGCCAAGTTATTTAACATATGAGCATATCAATTTAGTGAGCCATGTTACCACCAATAGATGAGATTTATTATTTAATTAAACGGATAGATAACTGAATGCTGATGCTGGCCCGAAGGAGCGGCCAGGGGGGAGCGGAACGTTAAGTGACTCAACCGAGGTAGTAGGGCGAGGTGGCCAATGAATAAGTGGTAATTTCAATAAAGAAAGGTGGCCCATGAAGGAGGCAGGTTCATTGGTAGCTTGAAGGGCGTAAGGCTAGAGTGAGATAGTGATTGATTTTATCGATGGATGAGGAGTAGGGAAGAGGATGAGGCAATATAACAGAGCCAGTCTTCCGGAAGGGAATCACCAGGAACCAGAAGCCTATAACCAAGGGCAAGAAGCCTTGATACTCTCAACAGAAAGCCCAGTCCAACAAGCAAAACAACAGAAGCCAAGCCAAGTCCCATACACAAATGCCGGTAACCTTTATTTATTTTGCTACCCCTTTTTCCCTCTCTCTTTCGCTTTCTTTAGCCAAGTCCAGTGATTTCTTTCTTTCCAGTCTTATTAGAGCGATTGTACACCAGACAGAGGGCCAACAGATAGATCCCGACGGGCAGAGCAGAGCCCCAAAAGGACATACAGACATGTTTAAGGGAAGAGAACGGAAGGAAAGGAAATAAGAATTATTTTGCCTATTTAACAGGATGGAAGGAAGGAATTTTTTTAGGCCTCCGAAGGTTGGCGGTTTGGGGAAAGGGAGGGTTATTCAATTTCGAGGGAATAACTAACAGATAGCTACGATGGTTCCAAGGCGAGTAGAGAGATAAATCATTTATATTGCCGTTTGAGCCCTCTGGAAACGCTCTTTTGAACCTGATATGAGGCTGAGCCCCAACTTACATTTGAAAAGGCACTTTTTCCTTTTTGAAGAATTGCATTTCACTTAGTTTCACACGGATAGCTGGGATGGAAAAGCTACAATTAATTGCTGCGATTGCTTGCTGGTGGGCAGAATAAGGTTATAGCTCTGCTGGGAGGCCTGGCAAGCTGGGATGGATGGTACGGCCGGATCCGATTGCCGGGATTGCTGGAGTTAAAGGGGGATGGGTAGGCTGCAATTACTTAGATGGTTGGGATTTATCGCTGGAAGGGCTTGCTTGGGTTTGCGCTTAGACAATACCGGCCAGCCTAATTAGAAGACTAATCAGTTTATAAAATCCAATCCAATCAGTTAACTCAATTGAAATGCTCGTAAGTAACCAACATGTCTTTTATCAATGCCTTCAGGTGGAAACATTTGCTATCTCTCGGTAGATGTTTTCTGTTGCCGGTGGTAACACCTCTCTTGGAAGATGGGGCTATCAATCAATCACTCACAGTCAATCCAATCCTTGTAGCGCCCTACCAAATATGTTGGCAGGTGCGGCTGTGATCAATCATGTTTGTCATCTTGGTACTTGTCTAGGATAGGGGGGTCGAGGGGCCCCCGTGCAGGGCTGTAGCATACGGAATGCGGGAATTGTCGCCTACCTTGCATGCAGGGGATCAAATAATTTTTATATCCTACCAGCCATTGAGTCCCTTAATCCTGGGGATCATGTCCTCGCGTCAATTGAACCTCTATCTTGTTTCATCTCTGTGCTGCTAAATTGAACCGAATCTCGGCCTGATGCATCATCCTTCCGGTGGGTGGATATGTGCTCCTCCCTAATCAGCTATGTGGGAATCGGCACCAGGGCATCAGCAGCAATGTGGGTAATCGGGATCCACCATCGCTATGCATATCGTTATCAATCGCAATCGCAATAACCATCGCAATCGCTTCGCTATGCGGTACGTGAACCGGGCTCAATCACTCTGCGGGTAAGGGCATATATTGTAAGAATTATTAGCCCTTACCTATTTTTAAACTAATAATAAAGTAGGAAGCATATAATTTATGCTAATTGCCAGGTAAAAGGCCTATAATTATTCCATGTGGTAAATAATAACCTCGTAAATTTATTTAATGGGCTAACCGGATACTTATATACCCGTTATTTACCATATTCCAGTAAATAAGGACCTTTCTTTTTA
>LPNX010325949.1:401505-451774 GCA_001517045.1 Pseudotsuga menziesii | reverse complement strand
ACTCTGCTGAGTCATCAATCCTACTTAGGATTAAGTTTAACATAATGTCTCAGAAAATAAAATAAAACAATTTACATAATTTTACAAAATTGGGGTATGTGACAGATCTAGGGATGGTAATCTTGCACAAAATATTCTTCCTTTCGGGGGTTGGGTTTGTCTTCAACTATAGGGCAGCTGTGGAGGGAGCTTGCGTGTCAGTGGCTCAGTTTTTCCGCAGAGAGAAGCGCCCCTAGTGGACGTCCGAATCCATTTAAAGCGCAACAAATATATGGAGGAGGGAACAGGGAAGGTGGTGAGTAGAGATGACAAGATGGAGGAAGCGGCCGAGTCATGCAGAACCGGTCCTGAGGTGGTGGCCAACAAGGCTTTAGAGCTCCCTGCCGCCCTTGCTAACAATTCCCCTGGAATGGATGGAGTCGGAGGCACAGAGGATGACCTTCCTGGGTGAGTAGATGCCTAGCCATCCAAGTCGACCCTCGTGGTGGTGGGTTCTGCCGAATCGGGGTGCCTATGCAAATTGGAGCACCACTGCAGAGAATACTTGCCCTCGGCCAGGCTGGCGTCGAGGCTTTCCTATTTAGCATCCAATTGCACCAGAAGGACCCTAATATCGAAGATCGAGGTAGTTACAGAGGTCTAGTTGGCCAATACTTCTTCTATCAGGTTCTTAAGTATATTTTTAACCAACTAGTAGAACAGTGATTTGGTTACTGTAATTTCCTGTAGCGAGAAAAATCGCCACCTAACCAGACTCCCAGTTGTTGACGAGCACTCAAACCAAGGTCGAAACTTTGTTGTCATAGTCGATGTTTACCACCTTGGATTTCCTGGGAGACCCAACTTCTCTTCCAGAACCATGCCCAACGCCACGACAGGAGGTACCTCTTGGCTAGGTCAAGGTGAGTAAGAGAAGCTCCCAAACACACAGAGCCGGGCAATCCGCAGAGCCAAACAAAACATTGCAGAGCCACACAAATAGCGTCGAACGAGAGCGAATTAAGGAGGATCCATGCATGACCGCCATTTCATGCATCGACGAAGCAGGCAACAAGTAAACCACATGTGGGATATGTAGCTTATAGTTGTTGACGTAAATGCCCTGGGACGACTTCCGTCGCATAAGGTTGCAGGTCAGTGACCTCGCACTAGAGAGCATTTAAACGTGGGCCTTCTGAATGGCTGCCCTTAAATGGTGTCCCATTTGCATGACTGAATGAATTTCGAATGCGCTTGCCACAACCAAATGGCGGGAGCGAGCCTCCAGGTGGAGCGTGTTCGGGGAGCAAGCCACCAGCTGAAGAGTGTTCGAGGAGCACGCCCATTAAGTGAGACCCATCTGCGTGGCTGGAGGTAGACTGATGCCTTGTGCTGAAGCTAGCTGGCAGGAGCTTTTGTCCGACGATTGGGGTCATCTGGCTCCTTCATCTTGATTTGATTTGTTTGGTCTACTCCTGATTGATCTTCATCTCTTCATCTTCATCTGCTACCTAGCATTTATGTCATCTTCATCTCTTCATCTTCATCTGCTACCTCTTCATCTTCATCTGCTACCTGGCATTTCTATCAGTTGAAAAGATTGGCCAGGCCATTTAAATTGGCACCCGCTCTCTTACAGGCAACGTAAATACTTATCCGAGCATTTATATAACCTGCCAACCATTTATATAACCTGCCAACTTGCATTGAATGTGAATGTAAGGTAACCTAACAACCTGCATTGAATGTGAATGTAAGGTAGACCAACTGACTATTTCGACGATTCGGAGATTACCATCGTTGTCGTTGATCAGGTTAGGTGCACAATACCTCATTGAGAGCTCCTTCCAACAATCCGAGGTACTCCAACATGTTGCGCTTAGCTTCTTCCTGGGCTTCTCCTTTGAATCTCATAATGTGAGAAGCTCCATTATTATAAACCTACACAAATCAAAGCGATTTAGTCAACACAATTAATTGATCTGAGATGAAATATAGAAGAATTGATTCAGGTAATAAGATGAAACACCTTCTTGTCTACAAAGTCTGCCCAAAATATTGCACGGGCTCGGCCATTTGTGGTGTCGGGCATAAAAGGATTGGAAGCAGGCCAGACCTCATCGATGTACTCGAGAATGATGAGAGACTCGCAGACAGGGTTGCTGTTGTGGATGAGGACTGGTATCATCTTGTGAACAGGATTCATTTGCAGTAAAAGGTTGCTCTTGGCGGAGAGATTCTCTTCTTGGTATCAGGTTAGGTGCACAATGGCACATGTCCCATCACCATCAATCCAAGAGTTGGAGCTGCTACTACTTCTGATGCTACTGCTGTTATTGGTGTTGGAGATGCTACTGCTTTTGATGCTACTGCTGTTATTGGTGCTGGTTCTAGCACTGGATCCCTTAAAGTAATTGTTTGAGTGCTTGCCTACACTGAAAAATACTAACCAAATATATTGCTTGCTGATCGGAATGCTGATTAGTGGAATGCTTGCCAGTTCGAGTGCTTGCTTACTGGATAGATTCATTTTACTGCGTTTTGCCAAAAGCTTGAAATTTGCATAGTCCAGTCTGCTATTACTGTTGCTGCTGCGGCTCGAGATCATCTAACAAAGAGAGATTACAGGTATACCAAAGAGAGATTACAGGTACAGATAGGGGATTGTGACAACAAAGAGATTGCAAGCACAAGCACAGACTGGAGATTGTGGTAACCAAGAGAGATTGCAGATACAAACAAGAAGATAAAATGGATTTTTTTCAAGGGGAGAACACCACCATATTTGTATCAACAAAAAATAGTGATACTATTCTCTCTTCCTCTTCATCAACATTTGTTTCAGCCTGTCAGTCCCCATTGATTTCCCCAAAATCTTCTCAGTCCCCATTGTTTTCCCCAAAATCTCCTCCTCCTTTAATCAATGACGATTTTCAATCCACTGTGTTATTTGATTACAACAAATTTGATATGCCCAACAGTGACTCTTAGCTCGTCAAGATCAAAAGGAAAATTTTTTCTCAAACACCCATTTCATGTCTGCCTCAGAATTCATGTTTAAACAGTGCTAATGACATACCAAGTTCATCCTATGGCCCTTCATTCATCAGAGCGAAGCAATTGAATGATATTCACAAGTCTGGGTTGTTGTGCAAGGAGTCTTTATCAAAGAAAGCACATAGCAATTCAGGATCCCATAATGACAGGTGTCCAATAGACCTCAACACTATCGCAGGTCACAAAAATATATTGCTATCAAGCAACCCATCAAAAACTATTTCATTTACGAGGACCTCGGCCTCTTTGTCATCATCTGCAAGGCTCAGAAGCTGTGATGAGAAAACTGCAAATCACCTCACAGAAAGCGGGTATCGTTTTTGTGCCAGGCCTCATGCAGTAGAATTAGCTGCGCGATCCTGGAAAACATTTCTCGTCTTGTGAATCTGGAGACGCTGGACGCCTACAACAACAATGTCTCCAGCCCGCCGCTTTAATTAAAGGCATTGTTACCTCCATGACCTGCACAACCAAGATCTTCATCAGTTCACGAGGCCTCGTGATGGTCTATGAGCATAGAATGGGTTGGAGATAGACCCCACGCGGGTGAGGGCTAGCCCGTTTTGGAAGAACAGGAACTGGTCGCTTGGTTGCATGCTTTCCCACACGTGGTGTGCATGCAGCCCAGGCTCACGTGGGCTCCCTTGGGCAGCTGGACGATGGCCTGCCTGCGTAGAAGGAGAATGGTAGGGAGACTAGGGGGAGGTAGGAGGTGTCCACACGTGAAGGAGGTAGGGACGGTGAAGGGATAGAAGAGGAGGACTGTGGGAGGAGTTGGCAAGTGGAAAGGGTGTGGAAAACAAGAGCGGGGAGTCTCACCTGCATGAATGCCTTCACGACATCGACCCACGTGGCCTTCAAAAGACTCCGGTTAAGAAAAGATGGACAACCAGACCATTACTACACCTCTAAAACAAGAAACTAAAGATGCAGGGGATTTCTTGCTTTGCTGCAGACAGGGCTCGTTACAGAGACTCTAGAAGCCATGACATTGCTGACAGGGTATTAAGCTCTGTAACATTTGGTGTTGTTATTGTTACTAGAAAGTCTTTTGCAGTTCCATATAGTATAGAGGAGTTCAGAACTTTTTTGGCTAGGAAGAATTTGGTTCCTTTGTTCTTTGATTTGGGTCCCGAAGATTGCCTAGCCAGAGATATTATTGAGAAGAGAGTCATATTGGGTTTTACAAGTTATTATATGCACATTAACACGTGGATCAAAAAATTGTGCTGGAGTTATGTTACTTGGTGCAACATATCTTCGTTTGTTTAGTATTTGTATTCATTGATTTCAGAGGCAGCTGAGAAGACTGGAGATAAGCTTCAAGGCATGCAAATCTCGGGTGATCAGGCTGATTCCACTGCATCTGCAGGTATTTTGTTCCATCGTTAATCTGTTACATGGGAGTCATACGGAGTTTGTTATTTTGAATGAATTTTAGTAGCAGGGTTCCAAATTATTCATATCAATTTCCCCAACGGCCCTTACTATGTTTAAATCGATTTCAATATATCTGTCGTAAATTACTGGGATGATTCCTTATAATTGTTTTATATAGAACTGCTACCCTCTATGTTATGTTGTTTCCATTTCAGGCATACATACCCGCATTGTGCCAAAGCTTCCAAGGTTCTGATTTTGGAGAAACGTATAGTTAAATTGCTTAGTGTTGGGTTTGTATTTAAAAGTTAAAACACCTTTAGGCCTGTAAACAATACGGTGCTTTTAAATTCCAATACCTTTTTCCAATAATGGAAGGGAAACTATTCACTTCTGTTATTATTCTTATGTTGATTGTTAATGAACTTTGTCCGGATAACAAACCACTTGATATGCAAAATAATTCATTTTGTTTCTTGGGATTCTGATTGAAAGGTACAATCCACTTGTTTTTACAAACCAAGTACCTCAAACACTGCAATCACATATTAACTGATATATGCTCAGCAATAGATATTTGGCTCAGGATAAGAGTCTGGGGAGAGCTTGTTTCTGATTTGCTATCTGGCAAGAGCATGCATATGACTTTGATAAAGGAACTTCTAATAACAGCTCTCCACTAGCTAATAACAACTTGAGATGCCAAAGGACTCTTACGAAGCATATCCATACCAATAAATCTACAAAATATATTGCATTGCTTCAGATTGTATACATAATAAATAATAATAGTTTCTAGGACCATTTCTTGATGTTCAAACTTCAAAACTTAAAATTTCTCATTGCTGCAATCTTAGTCCCTCTCAATGTCAACTTCATGTTTTCTGAGCTCCAGTTAAGAATCTTCTTCATTTACATAGACAATTTCATAACCTAAAGGGGACTATCAGTGGGGATTCCTGCTTGTATGTTGCTATGAAAGGAGAAGTTCCTATGGACTACCTGAAATGGGGTGCATGAAAATTTGTAAGTCTAAATCATCTCTTTTATGTTTTCTTGACAATTATTTTATTCTTTCTATGTTCAGTGTTTTTCTCTTCTTTTCAACGTAGGCACTGACCATTCATATTGTGATAGAATAGGTATTGGCAAATGTGTCGGAATTTTAATTATCTGTGTCTCTAACTATTGATGCAAGGAAGTAAACATTTGAAGTCACGATTCATGACTTTTTAATGAACCTGTGTAACAGCAGCAGCAGCAGAAGTAGAGTGACTTGCCATGGAGAGTGCACGCTCAGAATTTTAATGCTAGATGGATGGAATCATTAGTTAAAATTTTAACTCTACATGGATGGCATCATTAGTTTAACTGTTGATGCTATGTGGATTGCATCATTTTTCTTGGTTGCATTTCTGAGACTGATTTTGTTTTTGGCTGGTAAAAAGAGATTATATTATATAAAGAATTCAAAACTACCTGACAGAAAGAGCAGGCTTCCCGTGCTGTCACTCTAGTGTTTTGTCTGTTCAAAATGAAGCAAAAATCGAACTGAAACTTAACGGTTTCTCATTCCAGTGATCCAAATGACAGCTGAAAAACCAATTAAAACATTGAAAGGTAACTCAGTGCTATCTCATTTCTGCATTGTCTGATTGGGGAGTTGTTGACATATCCATGTTTGGCATTCTCTCACTGTAATCTTCTCCTTTATTTTCCCTTGTATAGTTATTCACTTCCATTCTTTCAAAGGCTGCCTTGAGGTCATCCATTCTTTAGCTGAATCTATGCTAACCAGCCCATTATATGCCTCACATAGTCTCTCAACACTCTATGCTCCTTGATTCTCTCTGCTTTCACTTGATGTGACCTTTGGGTCTTGTTTCCATTGCGCTTCTCGAGCTCCTTACAGTATTCTGTGCACTCCATGTTTGCCTCTATAATTTTCTTGTTGAAGTCTCTTATATCTTCATGGATTTCTTTCTTGAATTCTTCTGCCACCATGTATATATTTTGATTGGCCCTCTAATCTTGTGTCATTTGAACTTGAGGATTATCCCTTTCCTTTCTACTAGTCTGTTGGAAGCAAGTAGGAAACGTAGAGTCTTTGGGAGTCCAAGAGACCACTTAGAAGTTGAAACCAAGGGTCCTTTACATGTATCCTAATGAGAAATTGTGCGTTCACGCTCATCCACTCTCTGTTTGTGTTTGTGCATTGTTTGTATTTGGCTGCGTGCTAAGCCAATTTTCCTATTTGCCCAAGTGGGCAACCTAACAGTGGTATCAGAGCTGTCCTTGGTTCCTAGGGCCTGTAGACATTGATGTGTGAATTTAGTTGTTGTTGCTGGCCCATATTCTCCTCATTCCATGGTTTTGACCTGGTGTCTTCACGCGCTGGTATATATATTTCATTGTGTTTTGTATGGGGCTGCCAGTATCTATCTGCATGTATCCTTCACATTTTGTTGCCAGATCGAAATAATGACGCCAATTATTTCATTTTGTTGCAATCAAGTCATTATTTCAATCCTGTGGCCTCGCACAGATCCATCTCCACCAGTTAATCCTTGAGCTAAGCAAACAACTGAAACAAGTACTACCTCTGTATATCACTGCTCAATTGAGGCTCTGAGAACCTAAGAAGTGCTGAATGAGTGGCCTCTCTCTTCACTGTGGTTACCACTCCAAATTCTGCACGAGCCGATATGAAGTGTGACTTCTTGAGCACAATTTGTCAATCTTCTCCGCTGGATATTTTATCTGTGTCTATGTGCATGCATCTCTGCGTGTGACTTCAGAAGGTCGTATTGTGACTCGACTTGCTGGTACCTTCTTTTCTTTTTGCAGCTCTGGCGTGAAGAGGAGAATGAAATGGTCTTCTAAGTAAACCATATCATCTGTTCTTTTCTTCTTTGTCAAGTTCAATATTATTTGGTATAGGGTTTTTAAAAATGTCTTAGTTAGACACTTACTTCACAGCTTTTGTCAGCAATACATGGGTAGTCTGTACCTCAGCTTTCCAAGTGCAATTATTAGGGGATCAAATTTTCAAGGGTGGATAGATAATGGTTGGCATCTGTCAATGAGGAAACTGTTATAACTTTTATTTTGAACAGAACAGCATTCGGAAATTATACTTATTCTGCAAGTAAAAAATTTGTATAAACTCTAAGAAAGATAAGGATACAAGAACCCAGAAAACAGTCTTTACTTTCATGCAAAATCTGGACCTTACGATCCCAAGATAAGATCTGCAATAAAGCCAAAATCTGAACATTATCTGGTCTTGATCTGCAAATATACTACTGAAAAGATGATCAGAGCAATGAAAGGAGATCTGTACATTCTCCTTTTCACTGTTTTAAAGAATTTTACTGTCCTTGATGCTGTCATGATCTTCTGGTTCTATTGGTTTACAATGCCTTCTATACATTTACAATGCCTTCTCTGCAATAAAATATTGGTTAGTGGAATATAGATCCACATTATTCTCCAAGAATTTTTTTTTTTAAAAAGCAAATCATTGTACAATGGGCTCTCCAATGCAAAATGCTTATACTTATACAAAAATAATAAAATAGTGTGGTCACACCAATGCAAAATGCTTATACTTATACAAAAATAATAAAATAGTGTGGTCACAATGAATGGAGTGCAATATATCTTCTCCTTGTGCAAAACACCCTTCAACCCTTCAAGATAATTTTCAATAATTACCTCCAAATAAAATATTAATAAATACCAAGTCAAACAATGGATGTCCTAGGAAAAACATGTGCAAAGAAGTTGCAATTTGGTTGTTATAACAACCTCCAATGGTGGGGTGACCTCAAATAGTGTGCCAAGGCATAAACCCATGGGCAAGGTCAATAAACCAATCCTATATTCACAACAAACCAATCCTATTTCCACATAATAATGCACACGCCCTAGATAAATGTGTAAAGAATGGTAATTCAAGTGCTAATGCCATTAATTTGCTCTAACCAGGAGCCTTAAGTAGGACGACCTACCATTGGGGTGACCTCAAATAGTGTGCCAAGGCATAAACCCATGGGCAAGGTCAATAAACCAATCCTATATTCACAACAAACCAATCCTATTTCCACATAATAATGCACACGCCCTAGATAAATGTGTAAAGAATGGTTCAATTCAAGTGCTAATGCCATTAATTTTCTCTAACCAAGAGCCTTCACTGGGACGACCTAGGGGAATCTATGTCAAGAGGCTATACTCCTAGTAAAATAATCAAAACTAAGTGTCATATGAAAAAACTATGTGCCAAAACCATTAATTGATTTTTAAAACCATAGGGGTAGAGGTGAATGAACCTAGTAAGGCATGCACGAGGGAGGCTATGCTTCAATAAATGTGCCAAAGACAATGAGAAAGGGAGTGCTTCACCAAATTAGGGGTAATTATTTTCATGAAATTATCGCAACACTAAAAATCTCAATAAGTCCAAGGGCGCTCATCCATAAAGGTAAATATCACATGATAAATCAACCAAAACAACACTTGGAAGGGTAGATCTCTTAGAAATATGTGCAAAGAGGAGTGTTCAACTCGTGAACCATATATCATGAAGTCTCCTCTATTCAATGCACGCCACCATAGGCTTAGTAACAAGGCATACCATATGATCCAAGTGCTCTAAGAATCAAACAAGAGATAAAGCATTACCCTAGGGGTCAATTTAGTAAAAAATTTAATGACAAGCCAAGCAAAAGCAAACTTATGTGAATAATCCAAATTGAAGTAAGTTGTGCATTAGATTTTTTAGTTGAAAAGTAAGTCAGTTAAGCATAAAAAATTGATATTGTCAAATTGCAGAATGCAATTTTTTTTGTTATGTGTCATGCATGTGATGATTGTAAAAAAAATGCTATGTGAGATATTGATTTTTTAGCTGTGAGCGTTTTTGTAAAATGAAGTCCTTTTGATCATTAATCTGCTTTATGCTATAGAGGATGAAAAATTCATACTAGCACCTAGTTTGCTTTTACAAATAGTACATCAAAAACCTAATTGTATGCCGTATAAAAGTTCGTCAAAAATATGTAAGTTAAAAAAATGTAGAGTCCTTATATATAGTTTGTTAAAAAGTTGAATGAATAAAAAAATAAAAAAATAATGATTAAACGTGTCAAGACAAGGATGTAAGAATTTTACAATCATTAGTATAAGCAACAAGATAGTAGATAGATCCATAACTACAAAAACTAACAATCCATTCTCATTTGGATGAGAGAAGAATACATGCCGATAATGTAATGGCCGATTATGTGAAGAATATAATGGCTTGTTGTATATGTCCACATCTGTGAAGAATATAATGTCTTGTTGTATATGTCCACATCTCCTTGCTTAGCTTGCAACGCGACGTTCTTTTATTGCACCCCTAGGTACAATTCCTAGTCTAACTTATATGGAAATATTAAGTGGGAAAGAAATAACACTTTTTTTTTCATTGAAAAAAAATCGTAAATTTCTTTACATTCCTCAGATGGATCAAAGTCCATTGTCATCAAAAAATCTAAATCTGGATCAAAATATTTACCAAAGGATCATAAGATCATGCAACAAATCCTGTCTACAATGATTTGCTAAAAGCAACTTCACAATCATAAAAACACATTAAGTGTCATAATGTATCTTTAATTCAAAAAGATTCATAAAGTATCATAGGATCTCAAAAAAACTAATATATCTCAATCACATCCAGCAAAAGATGTTCAACCATCAACATTCAAAATAGAAGTATCTGAAAAAGGATGCAGCAGCATCAACAGTTCACCATCATCAGTCCTATAAAAACCAGAAAACTCATTATCATCATGATCAAATCAGAAAATCTGGTAAGTCTCATAAAAAGTATCCTCTCTCTATTCTTTGATAAGCCAATGACCCTCGCAAATCCTCGCTCCATCCTTTGCCAAAGAGTCAGCTAAACTATTCCTTTCACGGTAGATATGTTGAAACTGCACCATCTCAAAACTGTCAGAAAGTCTATGAACTTCCTGAAGAATTAAAGATAATTCTAAATTGTACATTCTGAATTTACCCTTGGCCCAGTTAATAACTAACTGTGAGTCGCCAAAAATCTGGATTTTTGCATAATCCTTCATCCTAGCTAGAGTGAGTAGAAGCTTTAAAGCATAGAGTTCAGCAATGTTGTTAGTACCAGCCCCTAAACCAGCTTTAAAGGAGAAGGAAAGTTTATCAGAAAAATAAAGTATACCTCCAGCTCCACAAACTGACGAATCCTCAGCTGTTGAACCATCAAAAAAACCCAAGGATAGGTTTTATCAATAGTTTCTGCAAAAACAGGTCTAATTTTCAGAACATGATCCTTTTGTGGGAAAGATCTCAGCATACCCAAACTGAGAGAGAAAACCTGTGAAGGCATCAAAGATTGATCATCAAAACAGCTTTGGTTGCGAGCCTTCCATAAAAACCACAAAACAATAACAGGCAGCGACCTGATATGCTTAACTTGCATATTAAGACACCAGTTCTTCAAACAGTCTGTCACTGAAATCCCATACCATAAATTCCTAAAATTTAATTTATCTTCAATATCAAGCCAAACACTCTTAGTGAAAGGGCAGTCCACCCCTAGATGAAAATTAGATTCAACCTCCATTTTACACAAGTAACATCTGCCAGGTCCTTCAAAACCTCTTTTAACCAAAACATCCCAAGTGAGTGCATTTCCAAAAAAAAGAAACCAGCAAAAGATTTTAGATTTTAAGGGGCACTTAAGTTTCCACAGAACTTTCCACCACCAGGATGGTTCCAAACCAATCCTGTCCTGAAGCAATAGAACATAACCTTCTTTAGGAGTGTATTTACCAGTTTTGGAAGGATTCCAAACAAGTATGTCATCATTAGTAGAAAGTCTAACATGACTAGCTTTAATTATGGCTAGATAGTCATTCCAGCATAAAACATCTTGTAAATCAGATAAACTAATAATGTTTGCAGAAAACCATCCTTGTTCACTCAGAAGAGTCAAACCAGAGCATCCAATATCTTTAAGATAGAAAATGTCAGCAGAATGTAATTTATCAAGCAGTAAAGTAGGTAAATGATGTCACCATTTACAGCCTACCCAAGGATCAATACCAATCCTCAGATCAGCACCATTACCAACCTTCCAAACAAGGTTATTACCAATAATCTCACAAGCCCATAAAACAGCTTTCCAACAAATTGAGATATTATTTTTCTTCTTATCAGGTACTCGGATCCATTCCAGAATAGATAGAGGATGAACATATTTCTGAACTGCAGTCCGAACCCAGAGACCTGAACCTGTAATAATATTCCAAACACTCTTGGCTGCTAAGGATTTAGAAAAAACAATCGGGATTTTGAGTCCCCAACCACCCAAAGATTTAGGGAAGGCCAAATTTTTCCATGAAGTCCAAGGAAGACCAGCAGAATCCTTGTGTCCAGACCATAAAAATCTAAAACATAACTTTCTAATTTTCTCAATGACCCCCACAGGGATCCAGAAATGCATCCAATAAATCGGGATGGCTTCAAGAACTGCTTTAACCAACGTGAGCTTACCGCCCTTGGTTAACTAGCGAAAACTCCAGTTCATAATCCTTTTTTCCACTTTTGCAATAAGCCAGTCCCAATCCTTCAAAACATATTTGCACGGTTTAAGAAAGAAACCAAGATACTTCATACCAGTCACAAGAGGTAACACAGGAAAAGAAAAAATATTTTGAATAGTAATGATCTCAAAATCATCCAGACCATAATGATATAAAGCAGATTTTTTATCATTAATCTGGATACCAAAGGCTCGACAAAAAATCAATAGGATCTCATACAAAGAAGATAAGGATTGTTCCGATTTATCAGTGACCATAATAACATCATCCACAAAAAGTACATGAGTTAAAGAAATTTCATTTCCAAAAGGTATACCACGATAGGTCCCCATCATCTTTGGCACAATAAAGATCTCTACTCAATCCTTCGACAATAATCAGAAAAAGTAAAGGTGCCAAAGGGAAACCCTGTCTTAACCCCCTTCCAGCTTAAAAAAAAGAAGATGTTGCTCCATTTATAAGAACAGCAAAGGAGACAGAAGCTAAGCTGCTCATAACCCAGGAAATGAATAAACCAGAAAAACCCATTTTGGACAAAAGAACCCTTAGATAAGTCCAACTAACTCTATCATTGGCTTTAGACAAGTCGATTTTAAGAATCACTGATTTTAAGTGTTTACCATGAATGGTATGTAAACCCTCCTGAATGACACCCACCGCATCATGTATGTGTCTACCTGGTAAAAAACCAAACTGTTCACATGAAATATAACGACCCAACACATGCTTGATGCGAGTGGAAATAATCTTACCAATGATTTTGTAGAAAAAAGTTACATAAAGCAATAGGCCTGAAGTCCTCGAAACATGTAGGAAGATCAGTCTTAGGGATCAGAACAAGAAAAGTGGTATTAAAGACAGCTGGAATTTTAATAGATTTTCTCAAATCTTCGATCACACATAAGAAATCAAGTCCCATACATCAAACAGTGCCTGATAAACCTCTACCGGGAGTCCATCCGGACCAGGACTCTTATCATTCTTGCTCAAAGTAAGAATAGATTTGATTTCCTGTAAAGTAACAAGTTTAATGAGCTCTTCATTTTCTTCCACAGATATGGAAGTAGGAAAGTACCCAACACTCTTAACAACTTCGAGCAAATGTAGATTACTCTCCTCCTGAAATAAGGTCTCAAAGTGTTTAATCCCAGCTGCTGCAATATCCTCAAAGCCTTCCACCGTATTTGCATCATCATCAGCTATTTTCCAGATAGAGTTAATGAATTTCTTGTTATCAGCAAATTTATGGAAAAAAGGGGTGTTTTCATCCCCACATAATAACCATAAAGCTTTACTTTTCAATCTGGCTTCCTTTTCCCGGTCTAGTAAAATTTTCCTCTTACGTGATTCCAAATCAACAAGGGAGGATTTAACCAGCTTAGAAGCAAAACCTAATCCCATCCTATGAAAATCATCCAAAGAGGATTCAATAGTCACTAAGTCCTTATTCTCCTGTAATTTCTTCACAACCGACCAAGATATAGACACTTCTTTAATTTTCTTAAGATTTAAGGCAAAGTGAGTAGCAGGAGACATCACAAGGTTATCAGAGAAAACTGTCCAAGAAGATTTTAAAAGGGACACAAATTCCTCATCCTCCAACCAGAAAGCATTAAATTTAAAAGGACTACGCGGTCTAGTTTCTTTAGACAAAATTTGCATAAAGACAAGATTACGATCTGAATCCCCTCCACTACCAATCCATTGTCTGAAATGCATATCACAAACCATAAAATTAGAAGAAAGAAGGATCCTATCTAGTCTCTTACAAATGTTTTCACACCCAACCCTCCGATTATTCCAGGTAGGTAGCAGAATAGCTGGGGCTAAATCCACAAGTGAAGCAGTTTCCATCTACCTGATAAAGAAATCAGATAGGTTGTCAACTCTAGCCTTATCACCCCAAACCTCCGATAAACCAACTGAAAAGTTCAAATCACCACCCAAAATCAAATTAGAACTCATCAAACCTTCCATTTTGAACAGATTAATCCAAAATAATTCTCTGTCCACATAAGGTCCATACAGGTTAAGACAGACAATAGTCATATTAAGTTTAACGGAGTGCAGCGTGGCTCAAAGACCAGAACCAAAAGCCCAGGCGTTAATCAATTGAAAATATCGCATTTTCCAACCAAGAAGTAAACCCCTAGATTTACCTTTAGAGTCCACAGATAAGAACTTCCATCCATGGTTCATAGACTCCATCTTAGAAACTAACAACTCACCACCACACATAGTCTCTTGTAAAAATAAAACATCAACAGTATGTTCAGCAATCAATCTACGGACGGCTAGTTTTTTGGGCAAACTAGCCAACCCTCTGCAATTGAGGGTCATAGTGATCATAAGCAATCACCCAAAGGGGAATGCACAGCTCTAAGTTCCCCAGGTACAAACTTATCATCGGGAATCAACATCTTAAGAACCCCTCCATGATCAATACACGGAATATCATGCCCTGACAAACCCCCAAAACTTACAGATTTAGCCTTAACACGACTGCAAGAAATAGCCTTCAGAGGGTTTAATACATTTTTCAGGGGAGACAAACCCTAAACTCCTTAAATTCCCCATAGGAGTTAGAGTCCATCTTGTCTCTCTCGAAAGCCCATCACCAGTAATCAAAAGGTTATCCAAAAGTAAACTGGGATCAGAAACAGAGAAACTAAGAGGTTTCAATGAATCCACAATCTAAACAGCAACCGAAACTGAATCTGCATCCGTCAAATCTTCCACCAGAACCTCATCCGAGGCGAGAATATCAGTTTCCAAGACAACAGCAAACCCTTAAACTCTCCCTTAAACCCTGAATCGAAAAGAACCTGCTCAGCATTCAACGTCAGATCCTCAGCGGGCACCGAAGTATCCACAGAACCCCTTCCCGACTCGGAAGACAAGAACCTGGATGATACCAGAAGAGAATGAGCCAAGAGACCATGAAAACGATCAGTCACAGGTAAATTGAGGTCAAGTTGCATGGGGTATAGTTCTTTCCCCGAGGCACCTTAACTCCATCCCGAATAGTTGGTGGGGTTCTGGCCAAGTGCTTTATCGCTCTTAACGTCATCCAGGAGAACCAAGTATCATGTCACTCCCAGAGATAGCTAAGTCAATAAGCCAAATCACAAGATCAATGGTTAGGTGCAGTCCTAAAGATCTCGAATAAAAACAATCGTCCAAACTGCCAGATGCAATTACTCAAGGAGTACGATCCGATCATCGAGGATGTCAGCGACAATAATGACTCGCTGAAAATCTAAAAAACCTAGAAACCCTAAAAAGCCTCTAAAAAGTACGTTCTGTTGTCCATATAGTTACCCCCAAATCGACGGTCTTTTATCAGCTCACCGGAGAAATAACACTTATCGAGTAGTGTGATGTCTCCTATGCTTTTTATTATTTTATTAGAGAAGTCATTTTCCATACTATTTTCCTAAAATATATTAATTGAAGATATATCCAACCCTTTTTTTTGTTTAATTTACATTACAACTTAAGTTAATTAAGGTAGAAGAAAATCCTTTGGTTCTCGTTCAAATTTTTGTTTCTCCAGTATGGAAATGCAAAGGATGTACAATCCTTTTTGATATGTGAGTAGTTACTAATGTGATTCTTTTTTGTTGAAACAAAAAAAAAATGAAAATATTTAGATTGTGGTTTTTTAACATATTGGCAATTTACGAAAGGCTTTTAGGTGGATATTGTCGATGAACAAATTTATGTAATTATTAATTGAAAGAGTATATCTAATTTTGACAACTTATTTTGTCATATTTTTTACTAATATTTCGGTTGATTGGTTGGGGTTTGGTTACTATTGCTTGTTTGGCCTTTTTTTATTCTTCTATATGATTTAATAAGGCATGAATAATTTATGAATAATAATTAAAATTTTGTTCCCCTTTGATATTGGTAATGAGGATTGGCCTCCTCTCCACTCTCCATCCAATAACATAATGATTTATTGGTGGCATGATAGTGATTAGTTACCATCTCTCTTTGTGTGTTGCGTTGTACATCATTGTATAGGTGATAAAATTATAATTATATTATATTAATATTTTTTAGATGTTAAATTTCATTAACTTAATCTAGACAATGCATGCACCTTTTATGGTGCTTCTACATAGTTTTGTAGATGATAAATTGATAATTAAAGTAACTTTAAAAATCTACTAAAATTTTAAAAACCCAATAAAATTAAGTTTTTTATTTCTAAAAAGTTTATTTCCCTTAATACATTTATTTATATATTGGAGAATTTGTTTTTCTAATTAATATTCTTCTCTATTATGTTTTGCTTGTAAAACTTTTATACAAATTTTTTTAATTGCAATTTTTATTAAAAAAATATTCTCAAATAATTATTTTTTATTTCACTTCTTAAAAACTAAACTTCAAATAATTTTTCATATCATTTTTCCATCAATCCACCACTTAATATCCCTTAAGATTTCGTTACAAACCATTAACATTGTATGCTCGTGAAATTTGATGTAAGAACTAAATAGTAAATACATGATATTGGAAAAGAATAAAAACCAATGAGTGTGTGGGCTTTGTATACATTGTCATGAAATATATTTAATAAATTTCCATTCAAATGTGTTTATGATTCATATATCCAATCAAGACAGCATATTATCGTGATATGTTATGTCATGTAGTGTGTAGGCTTTGTGTACATTGAGATGAAATATATTTAATAAATTTCTATTCAAATGTGTTTATGATTAAAATGGAATGTGCATTACAATTAAAATGGAATATAATTAATAAGTGGGATAAAAAAGTAATTTTTTCAAAAAGGTATTTTAAGTATAATATATATATATATATATTTCAAAATTTATTTATTTTATAAAAGTTATATACACGAGGGTTATGAATGGTTTAGTTAGTTTTTTGTTATTTAAATTAATAAAATAATTTAGTTATTTTTATTTCAATTAATAAATAAAATAAATAATGATACTATTTAAATTAAAATTAAAAAATAAATCTAGTGAATAAAAACATTCCACCAAGACCATCAACCAAAGAGCATTAAATCATCGAGAAAGCAACCACCAAGAGTACCACATGATCCCTCAAGGAGGACCACTCTGCTCAACCACCCTCAGGCCAATAAAATAAAGTGTGTCCCTTCCACAAGGGGCTCTTACTACTAAGGGAGGAGAAGAGTGATCATTTTATCCCCTATCTACGTTGTTCCATCCATATGCCCTCTCGCCAATTGAGTCGTACTAAATATTTGGGGAAGGAATAATCTTAAACTCGTATCCTCGGGTAGTACACATCAGTTGACGTGATCGCGTTTTATTTATGCAAACCTACAAAGTGAGCTCATTAATTGAATTGACAAGATTCTATGGGACATCGGGCACCTGGGTGCCTTCGACCAAACTCTATATCAATCAATTTACAGTTGAAAGATTGGTATTAAAAAGTTAATATATAGTTAATAATTAATGAAATACATGCAAATGATTTTGAATAAAAAGTTAAATGATTTTAAATCAAAATCTAATTTTGGTCGGACATTAAAAAAAAATAACAAAATTTTGAAACACAAATTAAATTAAATTTTGTTCCATCATTCAAAAATTAAACAAATTAAAAAAAAAAAGTTAAATATCTCTCAGTATATTGAGATAGGAAGAGAGATTTTACAACCCAAACATTTTAAAAAAAACAAAACAAACATCAATAGAGTGTTTGCATTGAACATAATAACATACCCAGTATAGAGCATTTACATAGAACATAATAGCATGCCCAATATAGAACATTTACATAGAACATAATAACGTTTTACATCAAAATCCCTCTAAGATAACAAGCAATATATTTTATCTCCTACTTATTATTTGCTATACCAAGAACTTGTTGATGAAATTGTCATTGATGCCAACATGGACTTGCAGTGGCCCCACAGGATGTCATTGATGCCACCAAGTCCCACCTGCAGTGCCTAGACCCCTCACAGAGTGGGTTTGCACCTTGCATTGCCTCGGATCCCAAACAGAGTGGGTTTGTGCCTTGAAGTACCTTGTACCCAGTTGACAAGGTCCTTGTACCCACAAGGCTGGATCTTGATGCCACCACCTTGCTGAAGATGTTGAAGACTCTGTTGATGGCGTTGAATACCTTGGAGATGGTCCTGAAGCCTTGATGGATGTTGGAGAAACCCTAGATGGGTTAGAGAAGCATTAATGACCCATTTTTGTGGTCATTCATGCTATGATGATGTCATGATAGGGTCATGGTAACCTAGGAGAAGGCTTGGCAACCCCACAAGTTGTTTGCATGGTTATTGATGACTTGATGGAGTCTTGGAACCCTTGGAGATGGTCCTTAAGCCCATAATTTCTTGAAGAAGTCTTGGTTGACATGTTGAAGCCATTTGAACCTTGAAGATGTCCTTATGTGGAACCCTTGATGTATGGTGATGAAGACATGATGGTATGATTACCCTTGGCCATGACATTATGATGCTTGAAGCTCTTAAAGATGTTGGAACCCTTGATGAAGAACATGAACCCTTTGCACATGTTAATGGAGTTATTGATAAAAAGAAATGAGCCATTGAAGAAGGCCTTGAAACCCCTATGTGGTACAAAGGTTTTGCTTAAATAAAATCTTGCACATAAAAGACTACAAAAAGAACCTCTTCCACAAGTCGGCCTCTGCTAAAAATTAAATTTGAAATAATTTTTGTGAAGTCAGCTCCAAATAAAATCCAATTTTCAAATTAAAAATAAAATTATTTTTTATGTAGGTCGGCTCCAAATTAGATGAAAAAAAAACCACTATTAATACCCTTTCAAACCTCATTTTGAAAACATAATTTCGGTGGTGCTCTGAGGTGATTTTTCGGGGACTGAGTTTGACTGAGTTTGAAGATAATCAAATCAAAGATTAACTTGACAGTGATATAGGAAAGCAGTGACATGGTTGTGAGAACTACAAAACAATGGCATAGATTGCTCGGACAATAATAGAGATGTTGTTGACTGTGATAGGAAGAATGACTTGACAACTTTGACATATGATGATTGATTGACTTGGACAGTTGACAGTGATTTGGAAAGTTGATAGTGAACAGTGACACATTTGACATGAACATTCCTATGATATGGGCATGAGCAGAATCCTGTGGTGATTTGGCATGAGCCTGAAGTTCAGTGCATTGGCAGAACCTGGCATGTGAGAAGACCTTGGATGAAGTATGTATACAGTGGATATGTATACTGTGGTAAATGTTCAGTGAGTAATGTAGTCTCATTATGATGATGCCTACCCCATGATAAGAGCAATATGCTTGTGATGACTGAGGTTTGAAGCAGAGATGCAACAAAGAACTGTTGAAGAACAATGTGAAAGAAGATGATATGTTGAAGATGATGCACCCTATCAGAGCTGTATGATGACTTGACAGTGAACAACAGAGATGAGCAAACCTTGGTGATTGATGACTAGATGAAAAGATACTTTGAAGACATGAACAAGACTTGACAGGTGCAGACCTTTAAAGGCATGAGCTGATTCTTGAAGACATGAGTAGTAGTGGTGCTTGGAGAGACTTCTTGATAACTTGATCAAGTTGTGATAATGATAATTTGAAACCTACAGCAGTATGACAGTGACTGGTTGATGACATGGACAGTGCATCCATGACATAACAGTGATTAATGTGACAGTAACAACTTGATAATAATACGGCAGTGGTTGATATGATAGTAGAAGCAGAATGATTATGACCGGGACAACGCACTTGACAGTGATGTGTTGAATTGCTGATATTATTCTTGACAGAATCCTTTTGGAAAAAATGAAGAGGATAGCAACAAGTTGCTGAGAAGATGTTGATTGAAGAGATGGTGTGATGTGACAGTGATTGAAATGTGTTGAAACAGTGAGGTTAAATTGTAAATGCAAGATTGACTTGCATATGAGGTTAGGATACCTCAAAACCCTTCTTAGTAGGGTCTAAGAAAACTAGGCAGGGTCCTGGATGAAGAGTAGGTGTTGATTTTACCTCACGGTTGTAGCCGGTCCAAAACTAATACAAAAAGATTACAAAATTATATGGTGTTGTGTTCTTTTGTGTTATGGTTCTTGATGATTCAAATGCTTATGATATGTGAATGATGAAGTGAAAGATGTTTATGAAATGATAGTGGAATGATGAATTGGTAGTTAATTGTGACAAGCTAAGAAAAGTTTTAAAATTGGCTTTACACTGATTCACCCCCCCTCTCAGTGTCTAACAAAACTTAGCCTCGAGGGGTAGCTCAGTTGGTTGATACTTTCGAGGGGTAGCTCAGTTGGTTGGTACTTCCGAGTCCAAGACCAAAGTAGTCGAGGTTGGAGGTTCAATTCTATGGACTGAAAAAATCAGAGTGAAAGTGGGAGTCTGCCCATCATGGGAAATCAGGCTCTTAACATCAAAAAGATCCTCATTGTAGGGAAAACAGATCATACAAATAACAATATAAACCTTGTTTAAACAAAAGAGTAGTGCTCTGTAGCTACAAAAAACTAAAGAAACTAAACCCATAATGACTGTGAAATCTAAAAAGAAGACCCTAAGATCTTGTACTCACTGCTTGGTAGGAGCCTCCTCCTTGATGGGTACGCCAAATTCGAAGCCAATCTATAAGTTTGTTTTTGGTCTACTGTTAGTGGGGAAGCATGTTGGGTGGTGGTGGTATGGCCTCCATCTTGGTCAGGGTTTTTGGAGTCACTACTGGTGTCTTCTTCACTGCTCGACACACTAGTAATGGAGGGAATTTTCTTAATTGGAACGAATTTGTCTTCCTGTAATCCAAGGAAATGGTGGTGGCTACTTTGCCCTGTTGAGTAGCAGTGGGATTCATCGTTGGAGGGGGAGGTGGTATTTTCTCTGTGTCAATTGAAGTGCTAGGAGGAATCAGGGAAGACGATGGAGGATCATCTTGAGATCCCATTAGACAAAGAAGAAGCCTAGCCATTAGGTTCTTTACCACCCATAAATTGTTCCTGCACAGAACCATTCTGTTGACCACGGAAGGGGATCCCAGGAGCTCATCCTCCCATTCGTTCATGAGTTGACGCAGGTGATCAGGAATTTTCACGTCAAAGCCTTATGTATTGGCAATTATAGAGAGGGTCCTATCTCGCTCATTGGCATTCCCTCGGCCTGCATGCCCACGACGAGGGGTGGCTCGTAGTCTGTGGGACATACTTAGATGGGTTGAAGGCGCAAAAGGGAGCAGACTTTGAGAGTTGAGGTTGGTCGTGAGAGTAGAAGCCCGAGGAATGAATCTAGAGTTGTTGATGCTATCCACGAACACATGGGTGTTGACAATGGTCCATAGTTGTGCTCGAAGGAGAGGGAATGAAATAGGAAATACCACACAACAGAGCAATATTAAACCTACATCGACCAATGAACTGCACATTCCTCACACGAGTCACCATAAACCTGTGCAGGAGATTTCGGGACTATCACCTCCCATCAAGAACCAAGGATGTAGGCTTGAATAACCCAACTGCTCGGGAATTGGGGGTGCTGTCAGCATTGGTGGTGTTATAATTGGTCATCGAACGAGCTATGTTGGGGGACAACTATGCCTATGGTGCACTACTCCCACACGTCCTATGAAAATAAGTACCACTTGCATCTGGGTTCCCCCTAGGAATTATTACCTAGACGTAGCCGCTATCTAAACAATTGCTATACTAAGAACTGAAACTCGCTAATTGTTATACCAAGAATTGAACTTAAATAGAGAGAGCTTCAAGACCTACCAATTTGACTTTTTTTTTAAGACTGGACAATTTTAAAATTCTTTGAGCATCTTGTAACTTTACATATCCAAAATTAAGTATTTTTTAATGGTTTTGAGTATTTTTTATGTTTAATTGCAAAGAAGTAGGTGGCGAAAAAAGGGTACATATCCTTCCTAAAAAGGCTTGTATTTGCTCGTCTTGACAGACCTGAAACATTTAACCGCTTCACCATGGAATCCATATCCATGCTCAAAATGTCTAGGCCATTGTATTGCCATCAACCTGCACAACATAGATCCCTCCTCATTTGGTGTGTGTTTTAGCTTTTATGAGACTTGCATGAGGCACCACTTTCCTTCACAAATTTGGGTTTAACTTGCACTAAATACAAGGACTCATGGAAATAAATGTTGCAATTCATAAATTTGAAATCAATTAACATCAACATTAGACCTAACTTACAAATTTAATGAAAGAGATGCAATACTTTGGAATCAATTTTTTTCTTGAGAATAAAGAACGTAATTTATTCATAAGATAAATCACCTTTTACGTAGGCTCAGGGCTTTACCATGCATATAATGATAAAAAAAATTAATCACTTAATGTAGGCAGATCAATCATGTGTTCATGCCTCGAAAGAAAACAGAAAAATAAACTTTTACAAGTTCTAAATATTTCAAAAATAGACAACCTATAAAGAATTGTGAATATCATCAACATAAACACCTATAAAGAAACTAATATTCGAATAATTCCATTGTTCATAATGATCCAATGGAGTGGTCCCTATTTTTTGGGGTTTTCCATTTTTAGGGTTTCTTCTAGGTATTCACATGGGGACGCATATCCCTATCTCACCAGTTGTTTCTGGAGGAGCTCACTTTCCAGGGAATTCGTTGGGGACTCCAGTGAGTCAAAACTCTCATGATGTTTTTGGTTTCCCTAATGAAAATTATTGGCGCACTGTAGGAAAGTGTACTTCTCACTAAGGACCTAGTGGGGCTAGGGTTTGGGTTAACCCCTGCTCCCATATTATTTTTACTCTGCTCGAACAGAACATGGATTTGGGTTTAGGCCCTATGTCGTCACAGGTGTCGAAGCTACCACTTATCTCAAACATCGAGACAGGTCATGATTGAGCTCCTTACTCTTTTACTCCCATATTGGTAGGCACTGGGTCATCGAAAGGATTAAAAGTTAAGAAATCTAGGGACCAACATAGGATCAAGGTGGAAAAGTTCAGGAAAAATAAGTCCCTCTATGTTCTCGATAAAGATGTGACCATGGACATGGTGTCGTCCAAGGATTTACTTGGTAGATTTGAGTACATCAAGCTCAGTCATGCAGACATTTTATATTGGATCATAAGGGTATGGAAACCCTTAATCCATCATGTTCCCAAAGTTATAATACTTGTTAATAATAGGATCTATTTCCATTTTTTGTCAGAAGAGAGTAGGAATTCCATAGCGGTATTGGGTGATCGGTTCTGGTTCTTTGGCTCTATTTAACTGGCATTTTGCCTTCAACCCGTGGAAAGAAAAACCCTCTCGCAGACATCTATGGGTCCGTCTGTTGGGTTCTCCATTGCACTACTGGAAATTTAAATCCTTCATGGCGATTGGGAACTCTATCAGTCATTTTATCATGGTGGAGGAAGAAATGTTATGCTCTAATGATAAGCATATGCCCAATATTTTGGTCAATGTGGACATGTATGAAGGTCTTTTGGGCAACATTGATGTGGAATGGGCTGATGGCATTTTCACACAAAGACTGGACTATTGGAAGGTCCCTTTCAGGTGATTCAAGTGCCATTGGGTGGGCCATCTTAATCGTTCTTGTTCTCATTCCTCTCTTGTGTGAATTGATTCCTCGTCGGATCTTGGTGAGCTAGAGGATGTACCGGGGACCATATCATTTCCTATCCCACTGGATGTTGATTAGATGCACATTTTATTAGGTAAGTTCAACATCTATCTCCCTCTTTTACTCAAATTGTTATCTCCAAATGAATTTTTGGGGGGCATGATGCTTTCAGTTTCTATGGGTGACGGTGAATTGCAGAGCTCTGGACCGGGTATTTCGGCCCCTAACACTGATATTTTTTTGTCTTCCATGGGGGTGACTCCTTCTGTGGTGGAATATTTTAAGGAGGTCCTTCTCTTGACCCTTGTTCAAGGGGTGGTTGTGAGATGTATTTGGGGGATAGGCCTAAGATTCTAGATGTTGATTCCCTTCGACCATTTAATATCTTCCTGCCTTCGACCTCTCTAGATGAGGGTTCCCCTGACATACCTTCCAAGGTAGGGGGGAGGATGAGATGCGGGCCACCACAACCTATGTGGGACAACCTGTGGATGGGGATTATGTGTCCCAGTATATGATACATATTGGGTTGATTCCATAGCAGTTTGTCACTACCCACAGGAAACCTAAGCATAAGAGATTGTCAGGCCAAGAGGAGGAGGGGAGATGGATAAACCCTAAGCTCTCAGACATCAACTCTATTACGTCGATATTGGATTTTGACTCTCCTATTTAAGATTTTGGGTCTTTAGAGTGGATATGCCCCATGAAGAGGTTTCCCAGTGATTTTTCTATCCTTCAACATTAGGGGGATAGGAAATGACCCTAAGAGAGTTGCTTTCAAGAGGTTACTAGAGGTATGTGGATTGGATGTTGTGTTTCCTTCATGAGGCAATGGCCAACAATATTGTGGCTTGTGATTATTTCTTAAATCTCAAACCTGGTTGGAAATGTTGTGGGGTAGACACCAACAGTTTATCTAGCGGTTTACTCACTGCATGGAATCGATTAATGGTTGAACTCAACCCTTTCTCTACTTTTGTAGGTATCAAGATGGTAGGATGTATTTGGGGTGTGGATCGCCCTATCAGTTTGTTCACAATTTATGGTCCTTACAGGAACAGGCAGGTTTTCCAGGACAAAGTCTCGAATCTCAATTTGTTAAATACCCCCTTCTTGGTCATGGTCAATGATTTGGACTTTACTCTCTCCATGGTTGAAGTTTGGGGCTTGAAATCAGTACTAGATCCCTTTTCCAATCATCTCAAATATATGTTTGATCATATGGGGTTGATTGATGTTGTACCATCTGTTGTAGAGGAAAGTTTCCTATGGCTAGTGTTTAAGAGGCCATCAACGTACTGGGGTTGAAAGAGAGATGCATATAGTTCTGTAATTATATATAAGCAAGTTTTAGAGATTAGAATGGTTCATACCTTAGCCAAACTAAGGTTGATCTAAGCAACCCTTCAATCCTCTTCTTGCTCCTCTTGCTACAAGAGACCTGCAAAACGAATTATACCTTCCTCAAACCAATATGACTAAATGTAAATCAATGATAATCAAAGCAATATGAAAACCTAATCTGATTACCATAAACAACTTATCACAAATAGAAGTATAACATGACCAATGTGTGCCATGCAAATTCTCACATTTGAAAATCTTGCACGACATACCCGAAGATTAAAAGGTTTAGATTGTAGAGAGAGATCAATGGTTGGTTGGTAACTGATTTGGCTGTGGAAGTTACAAGGAATTTAATTCGTGCCTTGTAACTCGAAGTCTGGTTTAAAATCATTTTATAACATTTCAATTCCACCATGGATCCTGGCCTTCATTCCCAAGGGTTTCCAGATGGAGCACACCGAGAGCCACAATGTGGTTAAGTGCACCAGCCAAGAAGCAACTATGCAGGCAAAGGCGCTTGCTTACCTACAATTCAACTGGTATCTGGTCACGATTATTATATTCACAGTGATCTTCTCTGCTAAGTTAACCCTATACATAAAGTTAAAATTTGAGCATCGGTTACTTTTGTTGGGATATGAATATGCACTTTCAAATAAATCCTTCACAAATAAAACTTAAAATTGGAGTTATGATTTTTTTATTGGATATAATAAAAATAACAATTGCACACAAACAAGCGAGACAAAACTTGAAATTAAAAAGCAAATAAAACCATTTCAAAAATAACATTTTATATACAATTAAAAATAAAATCATATATTAAAAATTATGTCTTTATGGCATATGAATAGTAAGGAGTGTTGGTTATTGGTAATACAAATTATAAGCATAATTTGTTTATTATTAAAAATAATGTCTTTATGGCATATGAATAGTAAGGAGTGTTGGTTATTGGTAATACCAAATATAAGCATAATTCGTTTACTATTATATATAAATAACTAGAATATCTCGAAAGCGGGGAAATGAAACACCGAAGAAAACCTTGGTATGTTATAAAATTGAGAGAAAGTTGTGTGTATGTAGATAATATAAAGTTTATGCATTGAAAGCAAGTCTAGTGAATCTATGAAGGACATAGCAGTCGATGAAATTTAAAGGAAAACTCTATTGCAATTACTAATAAGCAATAAATAAAACCCCTTGTAATTAATGGAAAGTAAAATGAAATGCACATTAATTTGTCATTTGAGAAAATGTATGTATGTGAGTAACACAATAAAGGGCTAGGTAGATGTATTGTTGTGTCAAAGTTTGAACGCTCATCTATTGACAAGAACCTAATAGTCCTAGATTGGAGGAGGCTCCAGTCTTCTAAGGTTGGTGTAGAATCATGGATGTTTGTCAATAGCAATCGAAAACAAAATTGGACGGCATCAGTGCCCCTTTAACAGAAGACTACTTCCAAACAAATTGCATTGGTAAAGTATGTTAACAAAAAATTCCGAAGAGTTTCTCTTGCATATAGATGTTTTTCCATCACAGATGGGAGTTGGCCCAAATCACCTATAATAATTATTGGAAAATTGTTGAATGAGTAATTGTTTTGTTCCGGAAAACACATACACAAGCAACTCTCAATCTCCACAAACAATTTAGGCCCTATGAAGCTCATCTTATCAATGAGAATGTATTGAATATGTTTCATGTCTTCTTAGAATGTATTGATAGGGTTTGTCCCTATAAAGGCTGCATGTCCTTTATAGGAATCCAAAGCCCTGCATGTATAGTGGTTGCGTGTATGTTAAATGTTGCAACTCCAATATGAGTGAGCAACAATAGTGGGCTATGGCTAGAGGTTGCTTGAAAAGATAGTGCTTTCTTATGGTGCTTATAAAGTAGAAGTTGCATGTTCCTACAGTTCCTTGGATGATCATCTTCAATGGCTCTTTAGTTCCTTATGAATGTTGTAGGACTATGTCAAATGTAAGTTGTTGATTGTGAGATAATATATTTATGGAAGTAGGCAAGGGAGTGTTATCTTGTATTACTTCCCTACTCTTTCAATTGAATTCAATGTAGTTCGGTACAGTCTCCAATGTATATATTGATACTTATGGATGATTCCATGTATGGTTGGTGTCAAAATATTCGATCTTCAATGCATTAGTTTTATATAACAATATATTTGTGCTCCATCCTCTCCACACAATTGGGAGCACAACGAACTCATTTCTCCGGTAAATTTAACTTCCCAAGTTAAGAAGAACCATTTGTAACAAACAAATAATAACACACGTACATATAAGAAATCACACGCTGAAACAAATCAATGAAACAACATTTAGAACAACATTTATTCCTTATTAGTATTTGCAGTATTTTTGGCATCTCATTTTCCTCGCAACAGTTCAATAATTCTCGTTGATGATTCACCAATTGTTTAACACTATTTTTAATATTACAATTTTGTAAATATAAATTAATAATATATTTATCATTTTTAATTATCCTCTTAGTATAAACATTTATTATATTTATTTCATTCATTTCCATATTACACATAGCTACAATAATATAAATTTTTAAATATACGTTTCTTAGTTTTTCTTCACACCATTTTCCAACATTGGTTTCAAGAGACACTTATTTATCAACGTAAATTAATTAGCATTGCCCAATTTTCCTACGAATAAAGGAAGTTGATTAGCATTTCCAACATTTGCAACTTATTCATAATGCATAAATTCATGCTAGAAATTTGAAAGACACGGCTCTAAACATGTATCAAAGAGATTCTCATTCAAGTGAAAAGTTTGATCACGAGTCTTGCCAATGTTCATTCATGTACGATTGTCAACGAGATGTAATTTGTTTTTAGCAGTGTCACATCAAACTTCTAAATCACCATATAAGTGAAAATAAGTTTCTTCGAAAAGGATTTTGTACATAAAGTTTTTAAATTTGAAAACATTCGGTGAATAAGTCAATGTTTTCGCCTCAATCCTTTGAATGCCAATGGAATCTTACAATACCAAAAAAATCCAAAATTTCAAGGGGCATAGTTATAGTAGTTTTCTAAGTTTTAGGTTGCTTTAGAGAACCTAGAAACCCCTGGACGTGGAGGAACTATACCTTTGAAACTGAGACCTCACCTGGATGTCGAGAGACTATACCTTTGAAATAAAAACTTGAACTATGCGAGATATCAAAATTTCTGCACATCATAATTTGCACAAGCGACGCCATTTTTCCTTTTAACCATTCGTATGGGTCCTCTTATAATCTCATGTATTGAAGATCATTGAATGGCCAAATAAGGTCGATAGGTGAAGAAAATATTTTGTTTCAAGTTTTTAATATCCCGAGTCAATCTTCGTATTGAATATCGATAGTATATAGTGAGGATGTCCATTAGTAGCTTGTTATCCAATTTTCATGATGTAATGGATGCAGAAGCCAATTTTCATGATATAATGGATGTTTCAGCTCATTGTTTCATCAGACAAGGCCAGATTCAACCTTGTGGTCGACCCCCTGAAGGAAATGATGAAGGATGTTATTAACCAGGAGGATTCCGTCAGATTCTGCAAATTGACTTGAGTCCTATGGAGAGTTTTCTACAAGATTCTTCCACCCTTTCTAGAGATGAACACTTCTGTATTTCCACCATCTTTGAATGTCAACATAATACGGTCCTGGAGATTGGAGATTGTGAAGGCTTGATTGCAATTGCTGCGAATCGGTCCTGGAGATTGTCAAGACTTCGTTGCAATTGCTGCGAATTTCTCTTACAAGGGCATAACACCTACTCTCTATAGATCACTTAGGGTGGCAGCAAAGCAATCCCAGGAGACTGTCAAAGAAATAAGAGATTAGAACACATATTTTGTTATGCCATCAAGGCTTTCACAACAACTTGTCATTATCGGTAACTTATCTGCAGTTTCTTTCATCAAACCCGTTGCATATCGAAGAGCAGGCATTACTTCGAGACGAGGAGGCAAAATATTCCACTGAAGTAGGACGCCTCTTTAGACGCTAAAGGTTGTTTCACAGAGTGGTTTCTATCGATATATAAGACCGTACCAAGATATTTTCCTGTGAATGCAAAGGTATTCCTTTGGCTATAGCCACAGTAATTATTGGCGAAACACTTAATGACAGGGGGCGGTTCCTCATAGGCCGTCGACAGACGACGAAGCCTCCAGAGGAACCGTCCTCTTAAACAACGCCTTCGGCGTAATTACTTGTGGGTGCAAATAATTTACATTTGAAGTTATTATAAAACATTTTTGAAGATGTTATAAACCATTAACATTACAGTGTTGAGAACCAGAGGTTTATGGGAAAAAAGAATGGGTAAATTACAAGAAATGCACAAGGAATGAGGTTTGTAATGGAACTTAGTAGTATATATTAGTAGTATATATGTTGGTTGAGGGTGAAAGGAATAATTGAGATTGGGGTCGGAGTATCATGGAAATGATAACTTATTTAGGGTGGGTATAAAGAAAAAGGAATAATTGAGATTGGGGTTGGAGTATCACGGAAATGAGAACTTATTTAGGGTGGGTATAAAGAAAATAGTGAGTGAGAGAGATTTGTGGAGTCTAATTTACTAAGAGGTAGCAGGGTGAGGAAGAGGAATGGCATCATCGATAAGTTGAAAATCTTTGTCATCTTTGAAAAGTTGGTAAGCATTTCTACAAGCATAATATAGAGCATTGTAATTATGTTGATAGGGAATTTCAAGGAGTAAATTCGAGTAGTCAAGGGGAGATACATCGCAATCTAAGGTTCCCTTGAATCATTTTTTGGAAAAATTTATAGCATGATCTTTATTAATCAAAATACGTGGCTTGTATTGTTGGACTTGGCCTAGAAGATGAGCTTGAGCTTGGAAGATGATGTTGGGCTAGAAGATCATCTCAAGAGCTTCCTCAAGAAATATGAGTTTGCAAATGTTTACTGGTATGTTGGCCATGGTAAGGATTTCATGGGGTGATCATTGTCCTCTTTCCTTAGAAACTATGAGAACTTCATTAGTTTTCCATTTTATTTCATCATGCCAATTTGATTTCGTTACCACGAATGGCTTCATAGCATGCTCCATAATATCCACCTTCAACTTAATTTGTTCATTGATCATCATGACCTCATCCTCTACAAGAGGTCTTCTCCTCTCCATCAAAATCTTCACCAAATTATCATAACCCAAAGGTTTCCTTAAGGCCATTACTCCATGTGACCTACTGTTACTCAAGATTCCAACTTTCATATGTCTCTTGTAACCCATATTTACACTTAAACATCCAAAAGTCCAAATGGATGTTTTAAATCACTAAAAGAGAGGATTTTATATCTCATACACTATTTTGAAAAACCTGGTTTATTTAAAGGTTTAAATTTAAATTTTAAATAATATTAAGTTACTTGACTACAACACATATAAACACATATAAAGTTACTTTTGGTTTTGGAAATACTAAACATATTTTTATTATTTATTTAATTATAAAGTTACTTTAGGTTTTGGAAATATGGAACACATTTTAATTATTTATTTTAAAAAGTATATATTTTATTATTTATTTAAAAAAATAATAAATAAAATATGTTTAATGATAATAATAAAATGATAAAGAAAATAATAACAACATAGGTAATGTTTTTAATTATTTTTTAATTGAGAAAAAAACAATTAAATAAATAGATTCTAAAATTTAATATATTGATTTTAAAATTCAATATATATAATATTTTTAATTTAAAGAAAAATTTATTAAAACTTAATTATTATTGTTATTAATTTCTAGAATTAACTATAAAAACCAGTTTTTATATTTTTATCATTTTTTTAAAATATCAATATATATATATATATATATTTCAAAGTTTTAATTTAAATTATAAATTAAATGAAAATATTTAACTCAAACATAATTGAGGTTTTGGAAATATTAAATATATTTTTTAATTATTTATTTACTTAATTTTTTATATAAAAAAATATAGTTAATAAAAAAATAAAAAATAATAATAATGAAAGTAAGAACAATATACTTACTATTTTTTAATTGAAAGTAAATTTTACATAAATAAATAAATTTTAAAATTCAATATACATAATATTTCTAATTGAGAGTAAAATTTATTTGAACATAATAGTTATTATTATTTTTTACAATTTAACTATAAAACCCTTATTGTATTTTTATCAAACTTTTTGGAACATCACCTAAGTTATTTCAATTCTTTTACAACTGAGAATACAAAGGTGAATGTAAATGTGCAACTATCCCAGAAGCTCAAGGTCGATAAATCACTGTAAGTAATGTTATTTAATCCACTAAGGGACCTGAGAAATTCAAGGTCGATAAAACACTATAAGTAATGTTATTTAATCCACTAAGAGAAGTTAAACATGGCTTGAATGCCAATGATATCAATAATAGATCTTGGTGTTAAACCTAACTTAAACCAAGTGATCGTTCACCATAAATAATTATCTTAATTTAGGCATGGGACGTTGAGAAATTAACTCTAGAGCTCCCCAAGGAAAGAAACTAAGGTTTCCTTCTTTTTACTATAATCATCTTGGTTATTATGTGAGAGAAATATTCCTACTTAATGGTTATCTTAATAGTTAATTTTATATAAAAGTGTGAAATCTCTTAATAAATATATAAGAGACAAAAACAAAAAGAGAAAAATATTGTTTTTTTTATGCCAAAAAAAAGGTTTAACTTTATATAAATATTATCTTTAAACATATTTGAAGAAAAATTGCTGGGATAAAATATTAAACTCTTCTTTATATATATATATATATATAAATATAATTCTTCCAAATATTAAAGAAAATTTTAAGTAATTTAAATAAATGTACATGAATATATTCTAGAAAGTGTAATACTATTATTATTATATTTTACATTATATTATGAATGTGTTATTCCATATATGAAAGTTATGTAACAAGTAGAATGTTTTTAGGAAATAATAAAAAAACCTTCGAACAAGTATTAAGACCATTAAAATATTAGTTAAAGGCTTTAAAGAACTATTAAAAGTGGATTATAAAGGGAAGATATTTGGTGATTATGAGGAAGAGATGGACCTTTTCAATCGAGGGTGGGAATGGAGATTGTTACATCTCTTCAATTATAATGGTTTGGCGGGGTTAAGAGCGCGAGTTCAATATGGAGCTGCCCAAGGATTGGAGAAATTGATCCATTCTTCAAAAAGAATTCCGGTACATCCTGAATGAATTGTTCCATTTCTACAAGTTATGATAAACAAAGTAACAATTGCAACCACTTCAACAAAGAGTGATTCACGTAAATTTATAATTTCATTGCACGTGTAAATTCATTTAATGGTCAAAACATGTGCATTCCTCCTCTAAAATATAAAATACATTTTGAAATGAAAAGTAGCTAAAAATGGTCATAGATCCTCGTTACAAAATAGAATAACACTTTAATATTAGGGAATTTAAAATCAAATACTTTATGACTTCAAAATCAAATCAAATAGACTTACAATTTTTAAGTAAGTCTACCATGTATTATTTAAAAAGTTTTTAGTCTTTAATGTACATTTTCAAAATGAATATACAAAATCAAATATATTTACATTTTTAAAGTAATTTTATCATATAATATTTATAAAGCATTTTAATGTATCAAAGTGTTGAATTTTAATGTTTATTTTTTTTAAAGCTATAAAGACAACTTTATATTATCAAAAGTTGTGTCATACATAATTACAGTTTTCCAAAAAGATTCCACCTTCAATTATCTCAACTAGACCAAAACATCCTAAGAAAACTAAAGACCCAAATGTCTTGAAAAAAAAGCTACGATCCACATAAAGGAAGATATTTTAATTGAGAGATTTCGCGCTCCAAGAAGATTTGAATTCTTCTTCTGGTTTTCTTGATTTGTGAAGAGCCTTCGGCTCTGGTTCTTCCTCGGGAGACCTTGTTTTCTAGTGCACTAATCTGGAGGACCATTCCTTAGAGGTTAGGCTGCTGCAGTCATTGATTGAGGTTTTGTTGCAGGTTGATGACCCGAGGTTCTGAAGTTCTGAGAAGGGGTTCCCTTCTGTTGGATAGCTCCAAGAAGGAAGAACATTTCTCAACTCCAAGATCTTGGATATGAACCTGCGCGTTGGTTGCTATCTGGATTGTTGAGTCTCCAAGTTGCAGGTCGAATTTCTTGGCCGTTGGTAGGCTTTTCGGGTGCGTTGAACTTTGCAGCTCATCTTCATCGGATTCGCTCTGCCGTTTCGGAAGGATTTTGGAGTCTGCTCACCGATCCATTTTTTCTGACTTTCTTTGCATTTCTTCTTCGTTTATCGAAATTCTTGTTCCCTTCACTGCCACCGTTTCAGAAGGATTTTCTTCTCGTCGATCTGTTGTTTCGGAAGACCTTTGGAGATAGGTGTTCCGCTCGCAGATGCCGAGGGATCGCTTTCCATGAGATTTTAACCGTCATTGTATCGGATGTTATTTGGTGATTGGGACGAGTCTATCCAACCGTCAATCGTTGATTGACCACTTTTGTGTTGATTCACTTCGTCCTTTCTCGCTGATTAATCAAGCTCTCTCAGCTCGCCGAAGCTTTGAGCTGTTGGTGACCACGGAGGCTCCATTTCCACTTTGCTCCAAGTTTATTCTTGGTCGTTCTGGTACGGGTGCGCAGAACTCTTTTCTGCCACCAGTTCGGAATGATAATGGAGTCTACTCACCGATCCGCTGAGGTTGGTTGACGATGAGGTTTAAAAAATAAAATAAAAAATTACTACGTGAACCCAAAACCCTAGCCTTCAGCGTTGTGGAGTTTGGATCCTTCCAACTCCCTTCCTAGGAGATATTCAACTCCTATTTTTGTTTGTTGTCTTTGGCTGATTATTCCCTCTTGTTAGTTTGATATCTGCAGAGGACTCTCTGTCCAAGCAGAGTTTGATTGTGATCCTGGTGGAGCTTCATCCTTGGAGCAATCCATCTCTGATTGTGATCCTGGTGGAGCTTCATCCTTGGAGCAATCCAGTAACCTTTTGTTGAGCCTGATTTTTGCAGAGGATTCTTTGTTCAAACAGCTTCTCGACTTGGTGGAGATTTTGTTCGACCTTGAGTTAGTAGTAAGCTCAACTCTGGTGGGATTTTTTGATTCTTTTTTGGTGGTTTTGTTTTGGGTCATGGAGGATGAAGGGGGATCTTCCCCTATTCCTGATCTAAACACCTTCAGAAGATTGACAGCTTCAAGAAGCAAAAGGAAACTCACTCAAACCCAGCAAACTTTTGTAAAGAAGCTTGATAATATTCCTTCGGTAGCCCTATCAGTGGAAACTTGTCAAACAACTATAAACATTGTTGACAGGGGTCTCATTGGTCAGTTCACTGGGTTTTGGCCTTCCCCTAAGACAATTGCAGAATGGGTGCATCGAAATTGGAAACCTCTCATCTCAGAAGGTATCTGCAACAATTTAATAGGTAAGGGATATTATTTTTTTCTCTTTGAAAATTCTGTTGATAGAGATTTGATTTTTCGAAACGGGCCATACTTCATGGGTCCCCAGGGACTCTACTTGAACAAATGGTCTCCGAAATTTCATCCAAACCAAGATGTTCCCTCAGCGGTCCCTGTCTAGGTTAGGTTGCCACGCCTTCCTCTTCATAGCTAGAATCCAAGAGCCCTTGAAGCTATTGGAAACACCCTGGGGAAATATATTGATATGGTTGATCGTCGAGATCAATATACCTGTGCCAGAATTTGTGTTGAAGTGGATTTGGAGGTAGGATTACCCGAAGCTATTAACTTGACAATAGCAGATTGGACCTATGTACAAGAGCTAGACTATGAACAACTGCCCTTTAAGTGCAGGTTTTGTCATGGTTTGTTGATGTATTTGTAACTTCGGAATGTATTCATCTATGTATCTTATGTATTGTAACCCAATGTTTATTCTGGGATGTATCTATTATGCAATTGAGTCATGTTGTCATGCCCCGATGTTCCGATCGGGAGAATCAATAATGTAAACAAGTCATGTCAAGTCATAGTGGGTAACCCTCCGATTGTGTAAGGGTTAAAGACCCCGCAGTTACGGGACACTAGGGTTATTAGACTCTCCTAGTAGAGGTCGGCCCTAGTATGGTTTTAGTCATGTCGAGATTAGTATAAATAGAGAGTTGGGGTCTCTATTTAGTACACATCACTAACACAATCAAGTGTAGCGCATAGTTGAGGAAGGAGAAGACACTGGGGCTAGACAAGAAGAAGATTACTGCTGTCGGGAGTGCATCTTACTGTTTTGGGGTTTTACATCTTGTGCTGATTCTATCTTTGAGGAAGTTGCGGGGTTTTCTCCATTTATGGTTTCCCTGATGAAAAACATTGTGTTCATTGTCTCTTGTGTTTCATTGTTGTACTTGTTGTTCTCTCAGTAAAGATCCTAACATAATGCTAGCTTGAATGTTGAAAAACTAACATGGTATCAGAGCTAACCTAAGAAGAAGACACTGTGCAGCTGCAAGAACTAGGGATTCCTAGTTTGTGGATCCTCCTCCACATATTTTCAGCAAAAGTAAGGTGGAATAACTCTCCTCCTTAGGGCACATCTTTCTGTCGAAGCAGAATCCAATTATGAGGTTTTTTCAGTTTTGGACCTGTCACTGCTGTCGAAAATTAGGGCTTTTCATAGAAGAGGAATTTTTCAGTGATCCCAGGCCTGGATTGATCTCCTCCCCAAAATCGAAGTTAGGGACAAATTTCAAGGCATTTGGGTGGACAGAACTCCGGAAAAGCAAAACCCTAATTTGCTCCTGAACCAGCTCTGCAAGATTTCAGCTCAAGTTTCATATCCGACATCTTGAACCTGGTAAGATCTAAAATCTTTTGTATTTCCATTTGAGGTTCTCAGTTAAGATGTCTCATCATACCAAGCTTGATGAAAAGCTTGAGGGAGCTGATAACTTCCGAGCTTGGAAGTATAGGATCTCCTTGGTCCTGGAAGAAAATGAGTTAGACTCCTACATCCATGAGGAGGTTCCAGTTCCAGAGGGAGATGAGGCAAAGGCCTTACATAAAAAGAATATGGTTATGGCAAAGAGGATCATTGCTGATCCTATGAAGGATCACCTTATCCGACGGGTGTCCTCTCTCAAGACACCTAAAGCTATGTTTGATGCCCTAACCAAATTGTTTGAAGGGAAGAACATAAACCGGAAGATGACCCTAAGAAACCAACTGAAGAATGTGAAGATTCAGAATGCAGAAACAATCCAGTCTTACTTCACAAGAGTTTCTTAGATCAAAGGGAAACTAGAAGCAGTTGATGAAGAAGTGGAAAATGCAAAGATTGTAATGACTACATTGAATGGCCTTCCTAGGTCATGGGATTCTTTCATCCAAGGAATCTGTGCTAGAAATAAGTTAGTCAAGTTCAACCGACTATGGGAAGAGTGCTCTCAAGAAGAAGCTCGGATAGCAGCTCGAGAAGAGAAGATGGGAAGTGAAGACCAAGCTCTCACAATACACTCCAAGTTAAACAAAAGAAGACCTCATAGCTCCAGAGGTAAGCACTCTCACAAAGATAACACCAGAAAAGATGTATCTAGGATCATATGTTATAAATGTGATGAAGTAGGACACTATGCAAGGAATTGTCCTAAGAAACATAAGATAATGAAGAGGAGCAACAAAATAAGACATCATGCTCATGCTGCAGAGGATGATGAACCATCGAGGAAGAGATCCAGATATGAAAGTGAAGATTCTTCAAGCAAGGATGAATATGTTCTGATCTCCGCTCTCACAAGTAACATTACTCATGGAAGTGGTGATTGGCTTATAGACAGTGGGGCTTCCAAACATATGACTGGATTCAAGGAATCTTTTGTGAGACTGTCAGAACATGAATCACCTCACAAGGACTGAAGAAGAACCTTCTCTCCATATCAGCATTAGATGCAAAAGGAATGCGGGTTGCATTCATAGATGGTCAAGTCATCATGTGGCCAAAAGGAAAGACTATCGATGATGCGGTAGTGATTGGAGAACAAGAAGGAGGATTGTACAAATTGAAGGGCCATCCAGAACAAGCCTTGGTCCATGACACAGTAGAGCCAAGTGAACTTTGGCATAGAAGGCTTGCACATGTGCATTACAGAGCACTACCTATTGCAAGCAAAGCTGTCGAAGGTCTTTCGGAAATCCAAGCAAAACATGATGGGGTCTGCAAAGGATGTGCGAAAGGAAAGAATACAAAGAATACATTTCCAAGTAGTGAAAGCAAAGCAAAAGGAATCTTGGAAATCATCCACTCCAATGTATGCGGTCCTATGTCATCAAACTGTCTAAGCGGGTATGCATATTATGTTTCTTTTATTGATGACTTTTCTAGGAAGACATGGGTTTACTTCATGAAGAACAAAGACGAAGTATTCAACAAGTTCAAGGAATTCAAAGCCTTGATCGAAAACCATACTGAAAAGAAGATCAAGACCTTTCGATCAGACAGTGGCAGAGAATTCACTTCAAATGAATTCAAAGAGCTATGCAAAGAATCAGGGATTAAGAGGGAGTTGTCCACTCCTTATAATCCACAACAGAATGGGATTGCGGAACAAAAGAATAGAACTATCATGGAAGCTGCAAAAGCAATGCTTCATGATCAAGAACTTCCTATGCATCTTTGGGCGGAAGCTGCCAGAACAGCGGTGTATGTACAGAACCATACTCCACATAGAGTACTCGAGAATAAGACTCTCGAAGAAGTATTCTCTGGCAAGAAACCAGAAGTCAACCATCTCAAAATATTCGGCTGTCCTATGTACATTCACATTCCAAAAGAGAAGAGGACTAAATTAGATCCTTCAGGAAAGAAGGGTATATTTGTGGGTTACTCTAAAAGCTCGAAGGCTTACAGAATATATTTCCCAGGATACAAGAAGATTAACATCAACAGGGATGTGACATTTGATGAAGACACAGCTTACAACAAATCCAGAAAGAGACCTGCTGAAGAACCTGAAGAAGCAGAAGCACCCATAATTCATGTTACAACCATGAATGAAGAAACTCAAGAAGAAGATCGAGAATTTGAAGAACCACAAATACCTGTAGATCCACCTCTGGAGAAGAATCCTCATAAGAGGAAACCTGCTTGGGTATGAGAACTTATCCAAGGTGCAGAAAGATATGGGGCTCTAGAAGAGAATCACAGAGAAAGAAAGAGGACCAGATCCTGTTCTGAGTATGTAGCTTTACTATGTGATTTCATTGATAAAGAACCTTCCAATTATGAAGAAGCGGCAGAACGGAAAGAATGGAAGGATGCTATGATTGAAGAGTACCAATCGATCATGAAGAATGATGTTTGGGATGTTGTCCCAAGACCAGACAGGAAGTCAGTTGTAACTTCCAAATGGATCTACAAGATCAAACATGTTGTAGACTGTAGCATTGAAAAATATAAGGCAAGATTTGTAGCTCGGGGTTTCTCTCAGAAAGAGGGAATAGAGTATGAAGAAACCTTTGCACCTGTAGCCAGATACACTTCCATCAGATCAGTACTTACTCTGGCTGTAGTGATGAAATGGAAGATACACCAGATGGATGTCAAGACTGCCTTATTGAATGGTGTAGTGGAAGAGGAAGTGTATGTAAAATAGCCACTCAGTTTTGAGACACATGACAGGGAGTCTCATGTATGTAGATTGAAGAAAGCCCTATACGGTTTGAAACAGGCACCTAGGACCTGGTACAATAGGATTAACAGCTTTCTATCCAGTTTGGGCTTTACTAAGAGTAAAGCAGATTCCAACCTTTACTACAAGGTTGAACATGGAAACCTAGTGATGCTTCTACTATATGTAGATGATCTGTTTGTGACAGGTATGGATGGGTTGATTACTGATACGAAGAGAAAGCTTGATGCCGAGTTCGAGATGAAGGACTTGGGTAAGATGCATTATTTTCTAGGTATGGAGGTGTGGCAGAGTGCGGATGGAATCTTCCTTGGACAAGGGAAGTATGCAGTAGAGATCTTGAAGAGGTTTGGGAGGATGGACTGCAAGACTATGGCCACACCTATGGCATCAAACCTGAAGCTATTGAGTGATGCTTCATCAGATTCGGTTGATGCTACGATGTATCATCAAATGATTGGATCATTGATGTACCTGACGAACACGAGCCCAGACATTTGCTTTGCTGTGAACACCTTGAGCCAGTTCTTGACAGATCTGAGAAATGTTCACTTGATTGCTGCAAAGCACATTCTGAGGTACCTGAGGGGTACAATTGATTATGGGCTCAAGTACGATGCGAATCAGAAGATTAACCTGGAGGGTTATGTTGATTCAGATTGGGCAGGCAGTGCGATCGATAGGAAGAGCACTTTAGGGTGCTGCTTCAATATGGGATCAGGTGTGATCTCTTGGTTTAGCAGGAAGCAATCCTGTGTGGCATTGAGTACAGCTGAAGTAGAGTATGTCGCAGCTTGTTCAGCTAGTTGTGAGGAAGTATGGCTGTGGAAGCTACTGTCTGATTTATTTGATCTCTAGATGGATGCTACTTGTATACATTGTGACAACCAGAGTTGCATGAAGTTGTCAGAGAATCCAGTGTTCCACGACAAGTCAAAGCACATCGAGATCAAGTATCACTATATCAGGGATATGGTGCAGAGAGGAGCAGTGTAGCTCCAGTATGTTGTGACGGAGGAACAGATAGCTGATGTGTTGATGAAGCCATTGGCCAGAGTGAAGTTCGAGTACTTCAGGGAAAAGCTTGGTGTTCTCCAGATCGAGGTTTCCTCCAATGGAAAGTGATGAGTCCCAAATCTATTCTGATGAGTAGGTCAGATGTAAGGGCTGAGCCATTCTTTCATGGTGAGAGGATTCAGTTCCTTCCATGTCAGATATGAGTGATGAGATCCAAAGCCATTATGACGAGTAGGTCAGATGTAAGGGCTGAGCCATTTTGTCATGGTGAGAGGATTTAGTTCCTTCCATGTCAGATATGGGTGCTGAGATTCATAGCCATTCTGACGCGTAGGTCAGATATAAGGGCTGAGCCATTCTGTTATGGTGAGAGGATTCAGTTCCTTGCATGTCAGATATGAGTGCTGGCCATTCTGTCGAGGGTGTATGACTTGTTTCCTACTAGGACAGATGTAAGGGCAACTGCCACTCTCTGGGAGAGTGGAGGCACCTGGTCTGTTACCAGGTAGCTCAGTCTAGGACTGGGGCCTTTCTGGCGAGGGTGGAGGACTTAGTTCCTTCCAGGTCAAATGTGAGTGCAGGCCATTCTGGCGAGGGTGTAGGAATTGTTTCCTACCAGGTCAGATATAAGGGCAACTGCCATTCTCCGGGAGAATGGAGGCACCTGGTCCGTTACCAGGTAGCTCAGTCTGGGACTGGGGGATTTTTTGGCGAGGGTGGAGGATTCAGTTCCTTCCAGGTCAGATGTGAGTGCAAGCCTTTCTGGCGATGGTGAGAGGATTCAGTTCCTTCCAGGTTAGATATAAGTGCTGAAGCCTTTTCACAGATCTTAGTGATGTGATGTCCTATCATGCTGGTGAATGTGAGTGCTGGGCCTTTCTAATGTGATTGTAGGTTCCTACATGATCAGATGTGAGTGTTGGGCGTGCCTTTCTGACGAGTAGGTCAGATGTAAGTGCTGGGTGAAGACCTACCTGATGGCTAGGCCTACAACCAACATGAAAGAAGGCTGGCTCTGTAGAACTTCCTATGACGAGATAACACACATGATGATGACCAGATGAGATCCAGATCCAGTTATGATGACTTCGAGAGATCCAGATCGAGTGATGATCCAGATCCAGCAGTGATGATCCAGATCGAGTGATGATCCAGATCCAGTCCAGTGATGATGATCCAGATCCAGTGATGTTGATCCAGATCGAGAGATGATCCAGATCCAGTGATGATGTCCCATGATGATCCAGATCGAGAGATGATCCAGATTCGAAAGACGAAGATGTCTTGAAGACTCAAAAGACTTGAGATGCAGATGATGAGATGATCTAGTTGATACAGAGAAGAAGACCAGTGCTGAAAATTGTGTCGAAAGAATACCTTCCTAGTTAAGAGGAAGTGTTGATGTATTTGTAACTTTGGAATGTATTCATCTATGTATCTTATGTATTGTAACCCGATGTTTATTACGGGATGTATCTATTATGTAATTGAGTCATGTTGTCATGCCCCGATGTTCCTATCGGGAGAATCAATAATGTAAATAAGTCATGTCAAGTCATAGTGGGTAACCCTTCGATTGTGTGAGGGTTAAAGTCCCCGCAGTTCCGGGGCACTAGGGTTATTAGACTCTCCTAGTAGAGGTCGGCCCTATTAGGGTTTTAGTCATGTCGGGATTAGTATAAATAGAGAGTTGGGGTATCTATTTAGTACACATCACTCACACACTCAAGTGTAGCACATAGTTGAGGAAGGAGAAGACATTGGGGCTAGACAAAAAGAAGATTAGTGTTGTCGGGAGTGCATCTTACTGTTTTGGGGTTTTACATCTTGTGTTGATTCTATCTCTGAGGAAGTTGCAGGGTTTTCTCCATTTATGGTTTCCCCGATGAAAAACACTGTGTTCATTGTCTCTTGTGTTTGATTGTTGTACTTGTTGTTCTCTCAGTAAAGATCCTAACATAATGCTAGCTTGAATGTTGAAAAACTAGCATGGTTATGGACACTTTGCCAGATCTTGCAAGAAAAAAGGTGAAGAAGAAATTGTTAAAGAAAAGGGAGATGAATGGATTCAAGTTCAAAAAACTAAATCAGTAAAGCAAGGAAATAAAGAAAAGAAACAAAAAGGAGAACTGAGGACAAGCAACAACACCTCTAGACAGAAAGAACATGGAGAAGTTATGAAAGAATCAATGACTAAAAACAATTTTGAAGTATTGAGCATTCCCGAAGACCAAACTCTTGAAGAGGGAGAAGTCCCTCAAACTCAAATCCAAACAAGTGAAGAAGATAAAGGCCATGAATTAGAACTCAACACACCTGTGGAAGGTCATTCTCCTACTTATGCAGAAATGGCAAAAAAAAAAAAACCTATGGACAATTCTGGTTCTTTAGATGAAGATCCTCTTGGTAAGTCATCCAAAAAAGGGCGAAAATCTCTCAAGACGGTCCAGGAGGAAGAAGCCGAACGACTTAAGATGCAGGGAAGTCAAACAACTTTAGAGATGTCCATTGGTAGGAACACTCGGGCCAGACCTGCAAAAGGAGGCCCAACCCCTTACGTCAAATGATGAAGTGTGTCTCTTGGAATTGTAGAGGGCTCGACAATTCTACAAAAACTGAAGCAGTGAATGATCTCATCATAATGGCCTCTCCAAATGTCCTTATGCTCCAAGAGACAAAAATCGATGAGAAAAGCTTACTCTCCATTAGTAGCAAGAGTTGGAAATTGAATGTTGGTAAGGCAGTGAGTTCCAGAGGCACTGCTAGTGGAATAGCCACATTATGGATAGGAATTGACTTTATTCTAGAAAATTCCCACAAATCGTAGCATTGGATTTTCACTCAACTTTGTCATATTCCAAGCAAGAAAGTGTTTTGCCTTTCTAATCTGTATGTGCCTGTCAATTTACAGGAAAAAAGAGAATGTTGGAACTCGCTGGCAGCCTTTCTCATTGCAAACTCTTTTTCAATTTAATAATTTTCGGAGATTTAAATTTAATTCTGAATGCTAAAGAAAAAGTTGGCGGTGTCTATGGGAGAGATCCCATGCTGAACTGGGTGGATAATTTCATACTTAAGTGGGAGTTGATTGATTTCATACTTAAGTGGGAGTTGATTGATTTCTGCTAGATTAGACCGTTTTCTGGTTCAGAGTTCCTTATTGGCAGATAAAACAGTCATATCCTCTAGTATCTTGTCGAAGATCACCTCAGACCATAAACCGATTTTATTACAGATTGAAAATGAAGAGGACCTTGGCCCCATTCCTTTTAGATTCAGTCCACTATGGAAAGATAGAGATGGATTCATGAGCACTGTCATCTTGGCTTGGGCAATTCTAGTTGTCGGATCTCCAAATTATGTCTGGGAGAGGAAGCTTATTAATACCAAAGCTGCGCTTAAGAATTGGGTAAAACTTACTCAAAAAAATCCAACCAGCGAAAGGAAAGAATCCCTTCAAAACCTGGAAAAAATTCAATTGGAAATGGAAGAAACAGAAATAACTCCAGCTTTACTAGCAAAAGAGCAAAATGCATAGTCCATTTCTTTCTAGGCCTTCAGGCGAGAAGAAGAATATTGGATATTAAAATCTCAAAGTACTTGGCTGAAAGATGGCGATAGGAATACCTCCTTTTTTCACAAGCAATGTAGAGTTAGAATTTCTCAAAATCATATCTTGAAAATTTACTCCCAATCTGGTGAAGTGGTAAAAGGAAATTCTCAAATCAAACAGCTGGCTAAAATTCATTTCTAGAATCTCTTTAAGGAAGATGGACTCTCTGATCTTGATCTTACTTCTGATTTTTTGGCCAACATTCCCAGCTTGGTGAGTGAGGCAGAAAACGATGAGCTAATGCAGCCTTTTAAGGAGCAAGAAATTATTGACGTTATTTGGTCCATGGTCCATGGTGGGTGCAAATAATTTATATTTGAAGTTATTATAAAACATTTTTGAAGATGTTATAAACCATTAACATTACAGTGTTGAGAACCAGAGGTTTATGGGAAAAAAGAATGGGTAAATTACAAGAAATGCACAAGGAATGAGGTTTGTAATGGAACTTAGTAGTATATATTAGTAGTATATATGTTGGTTGAGGGTGAAAGGAATAATTGAGATTGGGGTTGGAGTATCATGGAAATGATAACTTATTTAGGGTGGGTATAAAGAAAAAGTAATAATTGAGATTGGGGTTGGAGTATCACGGAAATGAGAACTTATTTAGGGTGGGTATAAAGAAAATAGTGAGTGAGAGAGAGATTTGTGGAGTCTAATTTACTAAGAGGTAGCAAGGTGAGGAAGAGGAATGGCATCATCGATAAGTTGAAAATCTTTGTCATCTTTGAAAAGTTGGTAAGCATTTCTACAAGCATAATATAGAGCATTGTAATTATGTTGATAGGGAATTTCAAGGAGTAAATTCGAGTAGTCAAGGGGAGATACATCGCAATCTAAGGTTCCCTTGAATCATTTTTTGGAAAAATTTATAGCATGATCTTTATTAATCAAAATACGTGGCTTGTATTGTTGGACTTGGCCTAGAAGATGAGCTTGAGCTTGGAAGATGATGTTGGGCTAGAAGATCATCTCAAGAGCTTCCTCAAGAAATATGAGGTTGCAAATGTTTACTGGTATGTTGGCCATGGTAAGGCTTTCATGGGGTGATCATTGTCCTCTTTCCTTAGAAACTATGAGAACTTCATCAGTTTCCATTTTATTTCATCATGCCAATTTGATTTCATTACCACGAATGGCTTCATAGCATGCTCCATAATATCCACCATCAACTTAATTTGTTCGTTGATCATCATGATCTCATCCTCTACGAGAGGTCTTCTCCTCTCCATCAAAATATTCACCAAATTATCATAACCCAAAGGTTTCCTTAAGGCCATTACTCCATGTGACCTACTGTTACTCAAGATTCCAACTTTCATATGTCTCTTGTAACCCATATTTGCACTTAAACATCCAAAAGTCCAAATGGATGTTTTAAATCACCTTGTTAACATATCTAAAAGAGAGGATTTTATATCTCATACACTATTTTGGAAAACCTGGTTTACTTAAAGGTTTAAATTTAAATTTTAAATAATATTAAGTTATTTGACTACAACACATATAAAGTTACTTTTGGTTTTGGAAATACTAAACATATTTTTATTATTTATTTAATTATAAAGTTACTTAAACATATTTTAAGTATTTATTTTAAAAATATATATTTTATTATTTATTTAAAAAAATAATAAATAAAATATGTTTAGTGATAATAATAAAATGATAAAGAAAATAATAACAATATATATAATGTTTCTAATTATTTTTTAATTGAGAAAAAGTCAATTAAATAAATAGATTTTAAAATTTAGTATATAGATTTTAAAATTCAATATATATAATATTTTTTAATTTAAAGAAAAATTTATTAAAACATAATTATTATTGTTATTAATTTCTAGAATTAACTATAAAAACCAGTTTTTATATTTTTATCATTTTTTTAAAATATCAATATATATATATATATATATTTCAAAGTTTTAATTTAAATTATAAATTAAATGAAAATATTTAACTCAAACATAATTGAGGTTTTGGAAATATTAAATATATATTTTTAATTATTTATTTACTTAATTTTTTATATAAAAAATATAATTAATAAAAAAAATAAAAAATAATAATAATGAAAGTAAGAACAATATACTTACTATTTTTTAATTGAAAGTAATTTTTTTTTTTAACAAAAACGATTATGATATTATAATGGACTCAGCTGAGAAACACTGATCTAGAAACCGATTACAACCATCCACCAAATCTCTCCTTCCTTAAGCGGAAGACCTGCAAACTAAAGAGGAATATCCATGCTTACAATCGAATTTACAATAAGATCATAGCAACCTACAGCTATTGAATTATTTGCTGCAGTATCCGCCAGCCCATTAAGCTCCCTAAGAACATGAAAAAATTCTATCTTCTTAAACCTTTTGGCCATAGACCTGATTCTATTAATAATCCTTTCATTTCGCTCATTTTTACCCCTTCTTCCCCCATTCAAAGCTTGGATAATTAGTCTAGAATCTCCAATGACCATAACTTCCTCCACTCCTTTCTTTTGCACCTGCTTGAGGCCTTGCCAGAGCCCATAAGCTTCAGCCATGTTATTAGAATTGTTAAATTTTCATATGCTAAGCTAGATCATTAGTATTTCATTTCGATTTCATAACAAAAGCATATAAACAGGATCACTGAAAGATAGACAAGCACAACCATACAAAAGGAACACAAAGATTTATCCTGGGAAAACCCTAAAGGAAAAAACCCAGCAAAAGCTTCCTCAATATAGATGCCCCCAAAAGGTAAAAAGGTAAAACCAACAAGGAGATCAAAAACCTGATCCTCCTCCTTCTCCAGCTACTTCTCTCCTCCACAAGTGCACTACACAAGTGAGTGTGTGTGTCACAAGTGAGGAGAGCTACACCTCTATTTATATTCATCCATTCACTTCAATCAACTCACTTGACATGTAGGCTCAAGTTAATCATGTAGGCTCGAGTTACACATGTAGGTTCAAGTAACCACATTGGGGTGCTAATGACCCACCTTTACAATTAGAGGGTACTACCTCATGACTCTTATTAGTTCTTCTGATTAGAAGCATCGGGGTACAAAGTAATACAAGTGGTTCTCCCGATAGGACCCTCGGGGACCAAAAAAGATACATATAGAATATTCTTCGAAGTTACAATATTTCAACACTCCCCCTTAACGAGAAGGGTATTCTACAACAACATCAACAACAAAAATAATAGGAGAGAGAAAGATAGGACATCATCAACATCATTAGGGTAACACATCTATAAATCATTGGAAGCTTTTCAACATCATATAGTCTTCGTCTTCAATATTCAACAACAGCAACTCTTTGATCAGCATCAACATCTTTTGACCTTTTGATCAGCAACATCTTCAACACTTTGACCTTTCAATCAGCAACATCTTCAGCACTTTGACCTTTAGATCAGCAACATCTTCAGCACTTAGACCTTTCAATCAGCAGCAACATCTTCAGCACTTTGACCTTTCGATCAGCAACATCTTCAGCGTTTTGACCTTTCGATCAACAACAATATCTTCAGCATTTTGATCTTTTGATCAGCAACAACATCTTCAACATTTAGATCAACAACATCTTCAGCACTTTGATCTTTCAATCAGAAACAACATCTTCAACATTTCGATCAGCAACATCTTCAGTACTTTGATCTTTCGATCAGCAACAATATCTTCAGCATTTTGTTATTTCGATCAGCAACATCTTCAGTACTTTGATCTTTCGATCAGCAACAATTTCTTCAGCATTTTGTTATTTCGATCAGCAACATCATCATATCCTGATTAGTAACATCGTGATCAGCACCATCATCATACTTCAATTCTCGAACAACATCATCATCATCATATTCTGATCTTTTGATCAGTACGTCGTCATCATTACATACTGATCAGTACGTCATCATCATCATACTCTGATCTTTCGATCAGTGCATCATCATCGTCATACTCTGATATTTCGATCAATACATCATCATCATGCTCTGATCTTTTGATCAGTACATCATCATCATCACCCTCTGATCTTTCGATCAGTACATCGTAATCATCATCATACTCTGATCTTTCGATCAGTACATCATCATCATCATACAAACATCAACATCATCAAAACATCAACATGATCCTTCCTTTCGGAATTACGGGATTTAGGTCTTTACGGAGTTACCAATGATCCTTCCTTTCGGAATTACGGGATTTAGGTCTTTACGGAGTTACCAATGATCCTTCCTTTTGGAATTACGGGATTTAGGTCTTTGCGGAGTTACTAATGATCATTCCTTTCGGAATTACGGGATTTAGGTCTTTACGAAGTTACTAACGATCCTTCCTTTCGGAATTACGGGATCAACACATTTGTGGAACTCAAACAATCCTTCCTATTGGAATTACGGGATCAGCACATCTGTGGAACTCAGACAATCCTTCCTCTAGGAATTACGGGATCAACACACGTTCTCGAGTACCGAAGTCACCGGATCAGTTCTGAACCAAAGTTCAAGGATGATACAATCCTACCACATTCACGGGGACCGAGATCTCAGGATACATTTTGAACCGAGGTTTAGGGATGATGCAATCCTACCACTTTCACGGGGGCCAAGACCTCCGGATACATTTTAAACCGAGGTTCAGGGATGATGCAATCCACCACTTTCATGGGGGCTGAGACCTCCGGATACATTTTGAACCGAGGTTCAGGGATGATGCAATCCACCACTTTCACAAGGGCCGAGACCTCCGGATACATTTTGAACCGAGGTTCAGGGATGATGCAATCCCACCACATTCACGGGGGCCGAGACCTCTGGATACATTTTGAACCGAAGTTCAGGGATGATGCAATCCTACCACATTCACGAAGACCAAAGTCACCGGATCTATTTTGGACAGATGTCCTGGGATGATACAATCCCTCTTCATTCTCGAGGACCGAGGCCACCAAATCACTTTAGGGCAAGTGCCCAGGGATGATACAATCCCACTGCCACATCACTACTCCCCCTTTCGAGGAAGGTCTTTCCGAACAACACCAAGCTTGTCTCAAAAGCGTTCGAACTTTACTCGAGACAAAGGCTTCATCAGCACATCATCATCCAAACCATCATCATCTACATCTTCAGTATGTGAATACTGAACTATCATCAAGTCACCATCATCTGCATCTACAGTATGTAAATACTGAAACATCATCTATATCTTCAGTATGGGAATACTGAAATCATCATCGTCTATATCTTCAGTATGGGAATACTGAAACATCATCATTTCTACATTCAGTATAGAAATACTGAATCACCATCATCTATATCTACAGTATGTAAATACTGAAACATCATCATCTGCATCTTTATCTTAAATGTAGAAATACCGGATTTCTATGTGTTACGATGAAACACAGGGTTCTCTATTATCACAACTCTCGTTATCACATAGAATCAATGTAGTGTCCATCTTCAGTTCAAAGAGACCTAATATCAGCTTCCGAAGCCATATGGCTTCACAACTTAGCAGAGCAATCTGCTATGTATTCTGCTTCAGCCATGCTACGAGAAACACTGGACTGTTTCCTGCTAAACCATGAACTCATAGCAGACCCCAAACAAAAGCATCTACCTAATGTTCTTTTCCTGTCTGAGATATTTCCAGCCCAATCTGCATCTGTGTAGCCATACAATCTTTACTCATGGCTACCATCATAATATAAACCAAAGTCTATAGTCCCTTTCAGATATCTCATCACATGTTTTGCAGTTACTAGGTGAACCCGTCTTGGTTGAACAAGATATTGACTTAAGGTGTTCACAGCAAAATAAATGTCTGGTCTGGTATTTGTTAAGTATATCAATGACCCAATGATTTGTCTGTAATGAGTCATATCCACTAACTCTGATGAGTCATCAGCTAACAGCTTCAGGTTGGAGTCCATGGGTGTGGCCATGACTTTGCATTCCAACATATTGAATCTCTTCAATATCTCTACCACATACTTTCCCTGGTTGAGAAATATTTCTTCTGAACTTTGCCATATTTCCAGACCTAGGAAATGATGCATTAACCCAAGGTCTTTCATCTCAAATTATTCTGCTAGTTTCTTCTTGCTTTCCATGACCTATTTCTCATTTCCTGTCAAGGATAAGTCATCCACATATAATAACAGGATGACAAGTTCATCTTCTACAACCTTGAGATAAAGGTTACGATCAGCTTTACCCTTGGAAAATCCCATGCTCGACAAGAAACTATCTATTCTTCCATACCAAGCTCTGGGAGCTTGCTTCAGGCCATAGAGGGCCTTCTTCAACTTGCATACGTGATTCCATCCGGTTTCAACTTCAAATCCTCGTGACTATTCGATGTAAAACTCTTTCTCAATCATACCATTAAGGAAGGCTTGTCTTTACTTCACCATGGAAGAAACTACCATGATAATTCTGAAGGAAGTGTACCTTGCTTCCTGGAGTAAGTCTCTCTTCAAAATTAATTCCCTCTTTCTGAAAGAAACTTCTGGCCACAAATCTTGCTTTATACTTCTTGATACTTCTGTCAACTGTATATTCATTTGGAGGATACAATACTCTTTCCTTCTGGTTTGGGAACTATATCCCATACATCATTCTAGTATTCTTTCATCATAACATCTTTCATGAGTTTGTCTTGTCAGATCATCAACATATCCTAGTCTTCTGCATTCAATTTTGAAGGTTGGAACCCACTTTACTCTTGGTAAAGTCTCGATCCATCAAGAAGCTGTCCATCATGTCGTACTATGTCGAACTCAGATATCTTCTGTAGTCACTCCCCCTGAAGTGGAGTATTATCTTCCTTCTTCATTCTGTACAGGTGGATATATACCGG
>LPNX010325949.1:368339-401491 GCA_001517045.1 Pseudotsuga menziesii | reverse complement strand
CTATTTAGCCAATACAACATTCATCCATATCTCACGGAAACTTTCTAGATGCCTTCCATCTCTATCATGACATCATTGAGATTGTGCACTAATCCAATATGCCAGCAAAGAGGTTTCATTCTAGATAAGTAGCAATGGAGAGATGTATAGCACCATGAGCTACTTACCGATCACATGCATATTAGTAGTATACAGTCATTAATGCAAACAATCTATCATGCATAACACATCAACTGAATATAATCAAATGCATAACAAAACAATATCATTAAATGACAATTGAATACTTATCTTTTATTTGCTTCGTGGGTAGACTCCATCTTGATCATTCTGATTTATCATATTCTTCATTCATGAAATCATCATTTCTTATCCAAATGATAAGATGAATAAGAGGTTCTTCAAGAATTGAGTTTTTTTTCATATTCCTCATCGCTTGAGGGATCTTCTTTGAATGGTGAGAGCTTGATATTCAATTGCTCCCATCTTCTTCTTCTCTTCTTATTAGTCGAGCTGAAAGTAATCACTTACTTCTGGCATACATTATTCGCATGAATGAATCCCATGATCATGGGAGGCCATTCAAGGTGGCTATCACCACTTCTGCATTCTCTGCTTCTTCTTCTACCGCTTCAAGATGTTATGCATTCTGGATCTTCACATTCTTCAACTGTTTTCTCAAATCCATCTTCTAAATTTTGTTCTTATCTTCAAATAGCTTGATCAAGGAATCAAACATCTTCGGTGTCTTTAGGGAAGACACTTGTGGCACAATTTGATCCGTGATTGAATCAACAATGATCTTCTTGGCCTTGATCAAGTTCTTCTTGTGTAAGGCTTTGAGGCTCATCTCCCTCTAGAACTGGAACCTCTCTACTCATGTAGGTGTCCAATTCATTTTCTTCAGAGAGATCAAATACTTCCATGCTTGGAAGTTTTTCAAGCTTATCATCAAGCTGATGTGATATATCACTTTGAAATGAGAACCTCAAATGCAAATAGCAAAAGATTAGATCTTACTGATTTGAGGTGTCTGTCCTGCTTCAGGAGCTGGCTGATCTAGGGTTTGTCAGAGAAACCCTAATTTTCAAAACTTAGAATATTTCATATCTGGTTGGATAGAAAGATAGATCTCTTCAAATGGAGCTGTCCAATGTACTCCTTTTCTGAAAACAGTGGAGGGAAGCTCCTGGAACAGGAAGCCCTAGTTTTCCAATTTCTTCTGCAGAAATTCCTATTACTGTTTCTATGATATCTCTGAAATTACTGCTCCTCTATGTCTAAAATTTCTCACTAAGTTAACCTCGCATGTGACTGATCCAACACAATAGGTTTCATCAGAATTGGTTTCACCAATTGGGATTTAGGATCATTTTCCCAAGGTGACCTGTTACAGGACTGTTCAGAACAGTGAAGTTGTACGGAATTCCACATGTCACTAGTTCATCTTCAGGTTTTGAATTTCAGATCACAAAAAGTACAGTCTGTTCAATTTTTGGAACATCTTCAGGAATTCCATTTGGACCTCTGTAGCCCACGCTGTAACAATTCTCCCCAGGTGTCCTGTTTAGGGATGAATTCTGGAAGAGGCTGGAACCCTAACTTGGAGGGGTCATATCTCCAAGAATATACCGAAGCTGAGGCTGAATTTTGGACATAGTGTAAATCAGGATTTTATCTTCAGCCTCTGCAATTTTCAACTCTTAATCCTTCGCCAATCTCAAGATATAGCGAATGTACCAAAACTTAGCAGTTTTAGTATTTAGGGTTTTTCCAGATCGGGGTCAAACTAGGGTTTGACTTTCCCGGAGTTTCACCCAACCAAATTTCTTGATCCAGGTCTCTAAAATTCGATTTTGATGAGGAGAAGAATCCTATGCTGGGCTCACTCAAAAAATCTTCTTCTGTAGAGAGCCCTAATTTTCTGCACCAAAACTGAAAATGCTCGGAATCGAATTCCGCTTCGACAGAAAGATGTGCCCTTCAATGGAGAGTCAATCTAGCCTTCTTTTGCTAATCAATTATGGATAGAGACCCAAAAAATAAGAAGCCCTAGATTCTTTAGCTGCACAATGTCTTCTTTCAAGGTGGCTCTAATACCATGTTAAATTTTCATATGCTAAGCTAGATCATTAGTATTTCATTTCGATTTCATAACAAAAGCATATAAACAGGATCACTGAAAGATAGACAAGCACAACCATACAAAAGGAACACAAAGATTTATCCTGGGAAAACCCTAAAGGGAAAAACCTAGCAAAAGCTTCCTCAATATAGATGCCCCAAAAAGGTAAAAAGGTAAAACCAACAAGGAGATCAAAAACCTGATCCTCCTCCTTCTCTAGCTACTTCTCTCCTCCACAAGTGCGCTACACAAGTGAGTGTGTGTGTCACAAGTGAGGAGAGCTACACCTCTATTTATATTCATCCGTTCACTTCAATTAACTCACCTGACATGTAGGCTGGAGTTAATCATGTAGGCTCGAGTTACACATGTAGGTTCAAGTAACCACATTGGGGTGCTAATGACCCACCTTTACAATTAGAGGGGACTACCTCATGACTCTTATTAGTTCTTTCTATTAGAAGCATCGGGGTACAAAGTAATACAAGTGGTTCTCTCGATAGGACCCTCGGGGACCACAAAAGATACATATAGAATATTCTTCAAAGTTACGATATTTCAACAAGAATCATAACTGATGTTCCAGAAGTATTCAATTTCAACTTTCCCTCTGGGGTTGATGACAACTCCTCCTCCTCCCGCTCTTCCCGGATTCCCTTTTGAGGCTCCATCAAAGAACAATTTAAAGATCTTCCATTCTCTTAACCAGTTCTCGAACTGAGATTTGTCCAGTCGGACTTCCCATTCCTCTAGCTTTTTAGGAGCAGTACTATTTGCAGCGTGAATATTAAGACTTTGCAGCCAGTTATTTTCTTTGTCTGTCAAGCCAGCTTTATTATTTGGAATCTTAGAGATACTTACCACCTCACCTAGTAAAGCATTAGTTTTAGCAACTATCTTCCACGCTGGTTGATTCTTATTCTGAAAAATTCTCTGATTTCTTTCTATCCAAATGCACCAGCAAATTATCTTTGGAAGTTTTAGCCAACAATCTCTCAATCCATTTTTCTGAGCTAGCTCTCCCTGGTACATTTTTTCCCAATTAATAAAGCAGTCCTGAATATTGCCAGTCCATTGAGACCCATCGCTTCCATTCATCATTACTTCCTTCCAAACAGATATGGCATACGGGCAATTTAAAAATAGATGGTTAATAGTTTCTGAATTTTTAGCACAGAGAGGGCAGCGAAATGGGCCTGCCATCCCCCTTTTCTCCAGGTTCTCACCAGTTAGTAATCCATGGTGCATCAGTGTCCAGCTAAACATATCTATTTTAGGCAACATTCTGATATTCCAAATTTTATTCCAGATATCAGGATTAATGGACACGTTGTAGTTTTCAGCAAACAGAAGGTAGCCTTCAGCCGTCGTGTAGTTGTCGGTTCTCCTTTCCCAGCCACGCCTGTCCTTCAAGTTTTTAGAGACCGGAGCAATCCCAGCCAGATGGGTGATCAACAACTTTTTATCCTCTTCTAACTCGACTGGGCAGTCAGGCAATTACCATCCTGACCAACGGTGAGGAGTTTCCAGCTCCCAATCGGATAGACTCCAAAGCGTTTTCATCCCCATCGCCTCCATCCAATTCTGCAAATGTGGAAGATGTGGAGGAGGTTTTCCAAGTATTGAATCCTACCAGTAATTTATATATTGTCCATTGCCTGGTATCCAGTATAGGTTTTCAATGAATTGAGGCGGAGTTTTGTTGCAGAGTTTGAAAATTGGAGACCCATTTGTTCTCACGTGCTCCCCCTCCAGGCATCTGAGCCTTGAACCCGGAAAGTATTTATTTTTTAGAACTCGACTACACCAGGAAGGTTTTGGGTTGAGCATATTCCAGAGTAATTTAGGTCCAATGGCCAAATTTTGAAATTTTAGATCCCTGATTTGAAGTCCTCCCTCAAATCTTGGCAGCTTGATAGTTTTCCAACTAACCAAGGCAAACTTTTTGCCTCCTCCATTGTTCCCACCATTCCAGAGAAAGGATCTCAGCAGGCCCTCGATTTGATTTATAATTTTAACAGGAGCAAGAAGAAGGGAGCACTGGTAAAGTAGGTAGCTGTTCAGGACAACTTTGATTAACACTACCTTCCTAGCCAGATTTAACCATGCTGTCCCCCATCCCGTGATTTTCCTTTTAATTTTTTCCACAATAGGATTCCAATTTGAACACTTAGATTTAAGTTTGAAAATAGGGACCCCTATATATTTGAAGGAATCCCAACTAACAGCACCATCCATATTTAGTATCCTGGAGATATCTGACATTTCCCTTGGGTTTGTATTCCATCCATAGATCTGACCCTTCCTTAGATTGATTTTACTCCTTGAGGCCAGGAAGTAATGGTTCAATTCAGCCTTGAATCGTCGTGCTATAATTTGACTGGATCCTCCCATTAAGATGGTATCATCAGTTACTTGCGCATGGTTGATATCCTTAGTCCCTCTAGCCAGCCTTATGCCTGGAAGCTCCTGCTCTTGCCTGGCATTTTCCAGTTGATAACTAAGTACCGAGGCCTGAATGGCGTAAAGCAGAGGGGAGAGCGGGCACCCTTGCCTCAGATCTCTCAAAGCTTGAAAGAATGGAGCAGCTCTTCCGTTGATGAGAGGGGCTATCCATGGCTTGCTGATACAGGCCTTAACCCAAGAGACAAATTCAGGAGCGAATCCAAATCTCAACATTACATGAAAGAGGAATGGGTGGCTAACTCTATCAAAAGCGTTTTCCAGGTCGAGTTTCACCACCATCCCTTTGTCTCCATTCTTCAGGCTAGAGTGGATGGCTTCTTGCACTAAAATGATATTATCCCAAATATTCCTTCCTTTAACGAATCCTCCTTGGTTCTCCGGGATAATATTTGGCAGAATATGTTTTAATCTGGAGGCCATGATCTTAGTAATAATTTTATATCCTATGTTACACAGGGATATTGGTTGGAACCTGTCAAAGGATTTGGCTTCTTTCTCTTTGGGGATGAGAGCCAAAAAGGCAGAGTTCATACTGCCTCCAATTTTTCCACACTTCTGAGATTTACTGATCATTTTTAATAAATCTTTTTTTATAATATCCCAGCAGCTGGTAATGAAGTTGGCATTAAACCCATCTGGGCCTGGGGCTCTATCCTCCTCCATATTATCAACCGCTTCCTTAATCTCTTCCAGCGTGATGGCTTTGTTCAGGTTATCATTTTCTTTACTCTTTACTCTCCTGGGTACCAGATTCAGTAGTTGGACATCATTTGTAGTGGGCTGATCAGTGAACAAGTCGTTGAAGTATTTGGTTGCTTCTGATTTAATTTCTTCAAAATTGTTGATTGCCCTATCATTGGCCTGGATCTCGAGCACGTAGTTATGACATTTCCTAGCCTCTGTCAGTTTGTGAAAGTAGTCGGAGTTCCTATCACCATACTTCAACCATTTACATCTAGATTTTAGACGCCACCATTCAGCCTCTTATCTACAGGCCGCGTGAAGATTCATTTGTAGATTGGTCTCCATTTGAATGTCATCATGGGTCACGATTTTGTCTTCCATGTTATCCTGATGGGATTCCAACGCGGTGGCAGCTTGAAGTTTGGTGAAGTTTGGAGGTGGTAACGACTTGGCCCAGCTCTTCAAATTTTTCTTGAGCCTTCTCAATTTCTCCTACCATACATAGAAGGGAGACCTTGTGACCGGATGAGCCCAGGAGTCAGCGACGATATTTAAAAACTCAGCATGGTCGATCCACATGGAGTTAAATCTGAATGGGATAGGGCCCAGATTTCTTTCATTCACCATCTCCAGAAGAATGGGCTTATGATCAGAGCCTCCAAAAGGTAAGATTTTGGATGTCATGTTCAGGCCCAGCAGGAGAAAGGAGTCCCGGACCAAGAAGTGATCAAGCCTGGCAGCAATGTGCCCAGGACCGATCCTCCTATTGTTCCAGGTGTATTTCCCTGTAGTTGGCTTAATGTCAATTAGATCCCAGGACATGATGGTCTCTTCCACAAGTTCTTTAATGGGGTCTCTAGACCGAGTACCCCCTCTCCTTTCATCCTGGCTAAGGGTCACATTCAGGTCCCCAGCCAGAATAATATTACCATGCAATTTACTCCTTTCCTCACGGAGTAGAGTCCAGCAATTTAATTTTTCAACATAAGAATTAGGTGCATATATATTGAATATACTTACCATAGTATTGGAGTCTTTTTGCCTCAGTAGAGTGAGGATCCAGTGAGTGTTGTTCTTGATGTCCACAACTTCAAATTTCTTATCATCCCAGAGATTTCCTATGCCTCCGGAGGCTCCCCTAGAGCTTAATGCAGCAGTGCCCTTTTTATTCCAAAATTTTTTACTGACTTGGAGGAATGCAACTTCCTCCATCTTGGTTTCCTGGATCAGACAGATGTCTGGTTGGTGAAGAGAGATTAGATCTAGCATAGCTTCTTCCTTGATTTTACTTTCGAGCCCTCTGCAGTTCCAGGAAATTACCTTTATTACTTACTTTTGGAAGCCGTAGGCATCCCTTTCAGGACATGCCCATGCTGGTGGGTGTTTCTTGGATTTCAACAGCTTTTCCAGGGTTAACTGGGAGCCTTGCAGCTTATCCTTGTATGTGGCTTGCTCCCTTACTTCTTTCTTAGATTTCATTCCTTTAGTTTTGGTCAGTATTGGAGTGGTAATTTCAATTTCCCCTTCCTCCTCTTCTTCTTCTTCCGATTCAGGTTCTTCTTCAGATTTCCCCAGACTGTCTCCTTCTTTTGTTCCTGTTGTTCCTTCCTCATTGTCTTTCACTTGATCTGAGAGGCCTGCTTCCGGGTCCTTACTTTCTTCATAGCTAGATCTATCTTCTGCATCATTAGTGTCATCCCTTGCTTCTATAGTTTCTATAGTCTTTGAGGGCTCTTGAATCTTTTCAGATGGACTAGCTCTATTTTCTTTGTCCCCCTCACCTTTCTTAGGGGTCCCTCCGGCTTGATTTTTAGATTTGGATCTGTTCACCCTGTGCCATCCTTCCACCTTGTCTTGTTGGCTCTCAGTATTTTTAGGGCAGTTTCGAATGAAGTGCCCGTATTCATGGCATCCTCTACATTTGAAGGGGAGTTGTTTGTAGTCCAGTTTTTGGAAGTGAGACCAATTCCCCACCATTAAATTTATAGCTTCTGGCAATCTTGCTTCGATATCAACCTCAACGCAGATGCGTGCACATGCATATTGATCCTTTGGGCTAGCCATGTCAATGTATTTCCCCAGAGCGTTCCCTATAGCTTGCAGGGATTTGGGATTCCAATAGTGCATATGGAGATTGGGCAGTCTAACCTAGACTGGCACTGCTTTGGGGGTATCGGCTTTTGGATCAAAGTCTGGGGTCCACCCATTGAGATAGAGGCCTTGCGGCCCCATGAAGTAGGGCCCATTCTTGAAAATTAAGTCTTTTTCTTCTTTGGATTCGAAGTCAAAGAGGAAGTATCCCCTTCCAATGGAGTAGGAAGCTACATTTTTGGAAATTAGCAGTCGCCAGTTCCTTTGAACCCAGCTGTCAGTAGTTTTTGGCGAGGGCCAGAGCCCTGTGAATTGCCCGATCAGGGCCCAATCTGCCAGGGAAAGGGCAACCTGAATCGTTTCTTCTGGGGGGAGGGAAACCTCCGGCACATCCTCAATTCTTTTAACGAACTTTGGGAGGTCTCCTTTGCTAGATCTTTTGGTGTGATTGGTGATTAACCTTTCGAAGGCATCAGATCGTAAATTAGGCGGCGTATTGCTGCCTACCTTGTCCACCATCGAGCTGCCCCACCTAAGGCTAGTCCAGCCTCAGAGAATGAGAGCCTTTCACATCCAAGCAAGACCTAATTGAAAGTAAATTTTACATAGATAAATAAATTTTAAAATTCAATATACTTAATATTTCCAATTGAGAGTAAATTTTATTTGAACATAATAGTTATTATTATTTTTTACAATTTAACTATAAAACCCTTATTGTATTTTTATCAAACTTTTTGGAACATCACCTAAGTTATTTCAATTCTTTTACAACTAAGAATACAAAGGTGAATGTAAATGTGCAACTATCCCCTGATAAGCTCAAGGTCGATAAAACACTGTAAGTAATGTTATTTAATCCACTAAAGGGACCTGAGAAGCTCAAGGTCGATAAAACACTATAAGTAATGTTATTTAATCCACTAAGGGAAGTTAAACATGGCTTGAATGCCAATGATATCAATAACAGATCTTGGTGTTAAACCTAACTTAAACCAAGTGATCGTTCACCATTAATAATTATCTTAATTTAGGCATGGGACATTGAGAAATTAACTCTAGAGCTCCCCAAGGAAAGAAACTAAGGTTTCCTTCTTTTTACTATAAACATCTTGGTTATTAAGTGAGAGAAATATTCCTACTTAATGGTTATCTTAATAGTTAATTTTATATAAAAGTGTGAAATCTCTTAATAAATATATAAGAGACAAAAACAAAAATAGAAAAATATTGTTTTTTTTAATGCTAAAAAAAGTTTAACTTTATATAAATATTATCTTTAAACATATTTGAAGAAAAATTGCTTGGATAAAATATTAAATTCTTCTTTTATATATATATATATATATATAATTCTTCCACGTATTAAAGAAAATTTTAAGTAATTTAAATAAATGTACATGGATATATTCTAGAAAGTGTAATACTATTATTATTATATTTTACATTATATTATGAATTTGTTATTCCATATATGAAAGTTATGTAACAAGTAGAATATTTTTAGGAAATAATAAAAAAACCTTCGAACAACTATTAAGACCATTAAAATATTAGTTAAAGGCTTTAAAGAACTATTAAAAGTGGATCCTAAAGGGAAGATATTTGGTGATTATGAGGAAGAGATGGACCTTTTCAATCGAGGGTGGGAATGGAGATTGTTACATCTCTTCAATTATAATGGTTTGGTGGGGTTAAGAGCACGAGTTCAATATGGAGTTGCCCAAGGATTGGAGAAATTGATCCATTCTTCAAAAAGAATTCTGGTACATCCTGAACTAATTGTTCCATTTCTACAAGTTAAGATAAACAAAGTAACAATTGCAACCACTTCAACAAAGAGTGATTCACGTAAATTCATGCTTTCATTGCACGTGTAAATTCATTTAATGGTCAAAACATGTGCATTCCTCCTCTAAAATATAAAATACATTTTGAAATGAAAAGTAGCTAAAAATGGTCATAGATCCTCGTTACAAAATAGAATAACACTTTAATATTAGGGAATTTAAAATCAAATACTTTATGACTTCAAAATCAAATCAAATAGACTTACAATTTTTAAGTAAGTCTACCATTTATTATTTAAAAAGTTTATAGTCTTTAATGTACATTTTCAATATGAATATACAAAATCAAATGTATTTACATTTTTAAAGTAATTTTATCATATAATATTTATAAAGCATTTTAATGTATCAAAGTGTTGAATTTTAATGTTTGTTTTTTTTAAAGCTATAAAGACAACTTTATATTATAAAAAGTTGTGTCATACATAATTACAGTTTTCCAAAAAGATTCCACCTTCAACTATCTCAACTAGACCAAAACATCCCAAGAAAACTAAAGACCCAAATGTCTTGAAAAAAAGCTACAATCCACATAAAGGAAGATATTTTAATTGAGAGATTTCACGCTTCAAGAAGATTTGAATTCTTCTTCTAGTTTTCTTGATTTGTGAAGAGCCTTCGGCTCTGGTTCTTCCTCGGGAGACCCTATTTTCGAGCGCACTAATCTGGAGGACCATTCCTCAGAGGTTAGGCCGCAGCAGTCATTGATTGAGGTTTTGTTGCAGGTTGATGACTTGAGGTTCTGAAGTTCTGAGAAGGGGTTCCTTTCTGTTGGATAGCTCCAAGAAGGAAGAACGTTTCTCAGCTCCAAGATCTTGGATATGAACTTGCGCGTTGGTTGCTATCTTTGTTGAGTCTCCAAGTTGCAGGTCGCATTTCTTGGCCGTTGGTAGACTTTTCAGGTGCGCTGAACTTTACAGCTCATCTTCATCGGATTCGCTCCGTCGTTTCAGAAGGATTTTGGAGTCTGCTCACCGATCCATTTTTACTGACTTTCTTTGCATTTCTTCTTCGTTTATTGGAATTCTTGTTCCCTTCGCTACCGCCGTTTCAGAAGGATTTTATTCTCGTCGATCCGCTGTTTCGGAAGGCCTTTGGAGATAGGTGTTCCGCTCGCCGATGCCGAGGGGTCACTTCCCATGAGCTTTTAACTGCTGCTGTATCGAATGTTATTTGGTGATTGGGCCGATTCTATCCGACCGTTGATCATTGATTGACCACTTTTGTGTTGATTCGCTTCGTCCTTTCTCGCTGATTAGTCAAGCTCTCTCAGCTCGCCGAAGTTTTGAGCTATTGGTGACCACGGAGGCTCCATTTCCATTTCGCTCCAAGTTTATTCTTGGTCGTTTTGGTACAGGTGCACAGAACTCTTTGCTGTCGCCGGTTTGGAATGATAATGGAGTCTGCTCGCCGATCCACTGAGGCTGGTTGACGATGAGGTTTAAAAAATAAAAATAAAATTTACTGCGTGAACCCAGAACCCTGGCCTTCAGCGTTGTGGAGTTTGGATCCTTCCAACTCCCTTCCTAAGAGATATTTAGCTCCTAATTTTGTTTGTTGTCTTTGGCTGATTATTCCCTCCTGTTAGTTTGATATCCGCAGAGGACTCTCTGTCCAAGCAAAGTTTGATTGTGATCCTGGTGGAGCTTCATCCTTGGAGCAATCTAGTAACCTTTTGCTGAGCCTGATTTTTGCAGAGGATTCTTTGTTCAAACAGCTTCTCGACCTGGTGGAGATTCTGTTCGACCTTGAGTTAGCAGTAAGCTCAGCGCTGGTGGGATTTTTTTATTCTTTTTTGGTGGTTCTGTTTTGGGGTCATGGAGGATGAAGGGGGCTCTTCCCCTATTCCTGATCTAAAGGCCTTCAGAAGATTGACAGCTTCAGGAAGCAAAAGGAAACTCACTCAAACCCAGCAAACTTTTGTAAAGAAGCTTGATAATATTCCTTCGGTAGCCCTACCAGTGGAAACTTGTCAAACAACTATAAACATTGTTGATCGGCGTCTCATTGGTCATTTCACTGAGCTTTGGCCTTCCCCTAAGATAATTGCAAGATGGGTGCATCGGAATTGGAAACCTCTCATCTCAGAAGGTATCTGCAACAATTTAATAGGTAAGGGTTATTATCTTTTTCTCTTTGAAAATTCTGCTGATAGAGATTTGATTTTTCGAAACGAGCCATACTTCATGGGTCCCCAAGGACTCTACTTTAACAAATGGTCTCCGGACTTTGATCCGAACCAAGATGTTCCCTCAGCGGTCCCTATCTGGGTTAGGTTGTCGCACCTTCCTCTTCATTGCTGGAATCAAAGAGCCCTTGAAGCTATTGGAAACACCCTGGGGAAATATATTGATAGGGCTAATCATTGAGATCAATATACCTGTGCCAGAATCTGTGTTGAAGTGGATTTGGAGGTAGGATTACCCGAAGCTATTAACTTGACAATAGCAGATTGGACCTATGTACAAGAGCTAGACTATGAACAACTGCCCTTTAAGTGCAGGTTTTGTCATGGTTATGGACACTTTGCCAGATCTTGCAAGAAAAAAGGTGAAGTAGAAGCTGTTAAAGGAAAGGGAGATGAATGGATTCAAGTTCAAAAAACTAAATCAGCAAAGCAAGAAAATAAAGAAAAGAAACAAAAAGGAGAACTGGGGACAAGCAGCAACACCTTTGGACAAAAAGAACATGGAGAAGTTATGAAAGAATCAATGACTAAAAACAATTTTGAAGTATTCAGCATTCCCAAAGACCAAACTCTTGAAGAGGGAGACGTCCCTCAAACTCAAATCCAAACAAGTGAAGAAGATAAAGGCAATGAATCCGAACTCAACACACCTATGGAAGGTCATTCTCCTACTTATGCATAAATGGCAAAAAAAAAGAAACCTATGGACAATTCTGGCTCTTCAGATGAAGATCCTCTTGGTAAGTCATCTAAAAAAGGGAGAAAATCTCTCAAGACGGTCCGGGAGGAAGAACCGAACGACTTAAGATGCAAGGAATTCAAACAACTTTGGAGATGTCCATTGGTAGGAACACTCGGGCCAGACCTGCAAAAAGGAGGCCCAACCCCTTACGTCAAATGATGAAGTGTGTCTCTTGGAATTGTAGAGGGCTCGACAATTCTACAAAAAATTGAAGCAATGAATGATCTCATCAGAATGGCCTCTCCAAATGTCCTTATGCTCCAAGAGACAAAAATCGATGAGGAAATCTTACTCTCCATTAGTAGCAAGAGTTGGAAACTGAATGTTGGTAAGGCAGTGAGTTCCAGAGGCACTGCTGGTGGAATAGCCACATTATGGACAGGAATTGACTTTATTTTGGAAAATTCCCACAAATCGCAGCATTGGATTTTCACTCAAATTTGTCATATTCCAAGTAAGAAAGTGTTTTGCCTTTTTAATCTGTATGTGCCTGTCAATTTACAAGAAAAAAGAGAATACTGGAACTTGCTGGCAACCTTTCTTGTTGCAAATTCTTTTTCAAATTTAATAATTGCTGGAGATTTAAATTTAATTCTGAATGCTAAAGAAAAAGTTGGTGGTGTCTATGGGGGAGATCCCATGCTGAACTGGGTGGATAACTTCATACTTAAGTGGGAGTTGATTGATTTCAAACCCAAAAGAGGAAAGTTTACATGGACAAATAACAGATTAGGAGCAACCAACATTTCTACTAGATTAGACCGTTTTCTGGTTTAGAGTTCCTTGCTGGCAGATAAAACAGTCATGTCCTCTAGTATATTGTCGAAGATCACCTCAGACCATAAACCAATTTTATTACAGATTGAAAATGAAGAGGACCTTGGCCCCATTCCTTTTAGATTCAGTCCACTATGGAAAGATAGAGATGGATTCATGAGCACTGTCATCTTGGCTTGGGCAATTCCAGTTGTCCAATCTCCAAATTATGTCTGGGAGAGGAAACTTATTAATACCAAAGCTACGCTTAAGAATTGGGTAAAACTTACTCAAAAAAATCCAAACAGCGAAAGGAAAGAAGCCCTTCAAAACCTGGAAAAAATTCAATTGGAAATGGAAGAAACAGAAATAACTCTAGCTTTACTAGCAAAAGAGCAAAATGCACAGTCCATTTCTTTCCAGGCCTTCAGGCGAGAAGAAGAATATTGGAGATTGAAATATTGAAGTACTTGGCTGAAAACTGGCGATAGGAATACCTCCTTTTTTCACAAGCAATGTAGAGTTAGAATTTCTCAAAATCATATCTCGGAAATTTACTCCCAATCTGGTGAAGTGGTAAAAGGAAATTCTCAAATCAAACAGCTGGCTGAAATTCATTTTCAGAATCTCTTCAAGGAAGATGGACTCTCTGATCCTGATCTTATCTCTGATTTTTTGGCCAACATTCCCAGCTTGGTGAGTGAGGCAGAAAACGATGAGCTAATGTAGCCTTTTAAGGAGCAAGAAATTATTGACGTTATTTGGTCCATGGAGCCAGATAAAGCTCCTGGTCCTGATGGGTTCTCCTTTTAGTTTTATAGAATTTGTTGGCCAGTTATTAGAAAAGATCTCCTCCGAATGTTAAAAGCTTTCCAGATTAAAGCCAAAGTGGGGGGTTGCACAAATTCCACCTTTCTTGCATTAATTCCTAAAGAAGCCAATCCTTCTTCCTTTGATAGCTTTAGACCTATCTCCCTCTGCAATGTGTCATATAAAATCTTTTCTAAACTGTTAGCAAATCGACTTAAACCTTTGCTTGAGAAACTGATTTCTCCTCTTCAAGGAGGGTTTGTAAAAGGGAGACATATTATGGATAATGTTATTCAAGTTCAAGAAGCTATGCATTCCAGTTTTCTTTGGAAGGGGAAGGGCATGCTCATCAAACTTGATATGGCAAATGCCTTTGACAAGGTAAAGCACTCTTTTCTTTTTTCCGTTCTTCAGTCTTTTGGATTCAGCTCTGCATTTTTAAATTTGATAAAAGCTTGCATTCACAATCCCTGGATAGCGCCACTGGTAAATGGCAGGCCAACAAACTTCTTTCAAGTCTCCAGGGGTCTCCGACAGGGCTGTCCTTTGTCACCTTTTTTGTACATTCTTATGGTCGACTCCCTAAGTAGGAAGTTATCAGCAGGAAAAATTGATGGTATCATTTCGGGCATTTCTGTAGCAGTAGGAGTTGAAGCTATCAACCATGCCCTCTTTGTGGATGACACCTTGCTCTTGGGAGGGGCATATTTAAAAATGGCAAGAGCTTTCTCTGAAATTATGCAACATTTTTGTATTATATCAGGGGCTCTCATTAATAACCAAAAGAGTGCAGTATACGGATGGAATGTTGATCAATCGAAAGTAGATAAAATATCTCAAATCTTGGGCTTTGAAGGATATGCTTATTGGGACAAGGTTAAATACTTGGGTCTACCTTTAACTTTGGGGAAAAACAATCCCTCTCTCTGGATGGAAATCATCAGTAAGATTAAAGCAAAGATAATTTATTGGGGAGGTCATTGGCTAACCAAGGCAGGAAAGGTCACTCTGATTAAGTCAGTACTCTCATCTCTTCCTATATATCAATCCTCTTTACTTCTGGCGCCAAAAGCTATTATGAATCAGATTTATAAATTACTCAGAGACTTCTTATGGGGAGGTGGGAAAGGAAATCAACACCGTATGCATCTGGTTAATTGGGAAACAGTAAAAAGACCTCTTCTTGATGGAGGATTACAATTCAAAGATCCAGAATTGTCCAACATAGCAATGGGAGGAAAAATTTTATGGCAGCTGTTTTCTAACAAACAACACCCGGTTAGTCAATTGCTATGGAAAAAATACCTTCACGGCGGATCATTAATGAATATTCAAATGGCAAATACCACTAAAGGATCAACTATCTGGAATTCATGTAGGAAAGTATTTGGTTTCTTTGTTCAACATCTGTATCGCATTCTAGGAAATGGTCGGAATACTTTTCTGTGGGAAAATAGAATTAATGGACACAATCCACTTCTTGCTGATGATGCTATTGCTGAGATACAAAATTGGTTAACAAATAAAGGAATCCACAGATTGGTCGATATAGCTTCATGGGATGCCAAAGGAAATTGGATCGACTGGTCTCTTCCTCTCATGACAGAGCATGATCTTCCTAATCTCTCTGACCATCAAAATCTATTAATAACCAGGCTGAAAGGAAAGACTCCTATCCATCGATTTTGCAGAGACTCATGGGGATGGGGATCATCTGGATTTTATACTGCTGCTTCCGGTTACTCTCATCTGTAGATTTCAGCGCATGCCAGTGCAGTGGATTCCTCTGGCTCCCACAACGCAACTCTCTGGAATCTGGTGTGGAGTCTGCCCAGCGTTCCAAAGATTAATTTATTCACTTGGATTGTAATGCATCAAAAACTGTTAACGGGTGAAAATTTGTCAAAAAAAGGCCTTTATGGACCATTTAGATGCTGTCTGTGTTTTCAGGCTGCTGAGTCTTTAGCACACATTTTAATTGAGTGCGCCTTTGCTCAAAAGGTTTGGGCTTTAGTTTTGTGTGGGCTGTCATTCTCTTGTTTTCCTCTAAATGCTCAACCGGTCATTCTTTTTAAAAACTAGCAATCAAGATATCGTGTTGCTCTTTCTTCCAATCATGCTTGGAGAAAAATCTGGCAAGCTATACCAAAATTTATCTGGTGGAAATTATGGCTGGCCTGAAATGATATGATTTTTAATGGCAAAATCTCGAAACCTGAAATTGTAGCATCTAAAGCTAAGGCATTTCTATTAGAAGCAATAAGAAACCTTCAAATCGCTGGAAATAATCTAGAAGCTGAACAAAATTGGCTTGGTATGAAATCAGTGGATAAAATTCAGGTGTGTTTAAGTAAACCTATCATCAAAACTTTTTGGCAGATCAGGCTCTCAGAAAAGGAGTTTTCAGATTGGTGGAAATCTAAAAATAAGACTTCGATATTCTTTGATGGTGCATCAAAAGGAAATCCGGGGAAAGTCGGGGCAGGGGGTTTGATATTTCATCTAGGCGGAAAATTAGAAACAAGTTTCAATTGGGGAATAGGGAAAAATACAAATAATCAGGCAGAGTTATTTGCTTTTTTGAAAGCATGTCAACTATCAAAGGAAGCATGGCATTATAATCTGCAAATCTTTGGAGATTCTAAAATCATCATCAAAATTCTAAATTCAGATTCAGTGTTCAATAATCTTTTACTGAATTTGACCATGCAAAGGTTGCATTACATTTTGATGGATTGTGACTCAGTTACTTCTTATCACATTCTCCGTGATTTGAATAAGCTAGCAGATCTCAAAGTAAATCAGGGCTGCCTCCTCCCTTCGGGAATATTATGTGTGAATGACGGGCCTTGCCTATTGCATTCCATTCCATGACAACTCATTTTGGTGTAAGGAATTGTATTCTTTGGAACAAATTGTAATTGGGTGAAAGCCCAATTTTTCCTTTTTAAATAGAAAAAAAAATTAATCGTTTTGGTTATAAAAAAAAAAGCTACCCTCAAAAGTGACAACTAGTCACCATCATATCAAAGGACTTTGCTCAAGATTGGAAAAAAAAACACTAGCTACATACAAAAGGAGTAGTCAAAACTCATGTATTACTCAATATGTCTAAATGAGAAAAAATTCTATTACCAAGTAACATAAATAACAACTTCATTTACACATCACATAAATTACCATACAATGTGAAGTGCGAACATGTTGAAATTTAACATTTCTTTTTGTTTCTCTAACTTTTCAATATAAATATACAAGAAAATTTAGGTTTGGTTCATTTCTCTATGTTATTACAAACTAAACGAACACTGTATACCAATATTATTGTAAATATAAATTTACAATATTTATGACTTTAAGTATGATAATCATCTACATTCAAACATCAATAAACATTGTAAAAACACTTCTAGGTTGGTTTGTAATGTTAGATATTGTTTTTCAACTTAAAAGTGTTTTTCTTAGGTTAGTTTTTCCTAACTCTAATGAATTGTTGTTTATTCTATTCAGTTATGGGAAAGGAAAGAAACAAGTTATGGGAAAGGAAAGAAACAACCACTCATTTCAGTGCTTGAATGTTTGTGCCCTTTGGTCTAGGGTGATGCCACACAAACCACCAAATCACAAAATAAGTGGATTGTGTTGGTGTGACCAGGACAAAAGGCATGAAAGTAGCACCAAACCACAACATGAGAAGTGTTTTTCTTACGTTAGTTTGTGCATTGTACACTTATTCTAGGATGAAATATTCTCTTTAATTCAATTAATGCATATATATTTGATTTTTCTTCAACCTTTTATTACACCTTTTGAGACAATTGCTAGTTATGCTAACTCTAATGAATTGTTGTTTCTCCTATTCATTTATGGGAAAGGAAAGAAACAACTACTGATTTCAATGGTTGAATGCTTGTACCCACAAGCCAACCACATTATATAAGCCATGAGGTATAGATCAGTTGGGCTTTGTGGGGTTTGGTCTCCATGAGGTCTCATGTTCAAACCTCATGGTGAGGGGTTGAGTTTGTGAGCCAGCGGTGGGGCCTTTGGCTGACTCGATGGAAGCCTAGTTACTTTACTTGCAAGGGGACCATAATATTCTCTTGTGGGAGGTGCTGTCGTCCTTTAATGCCTTGTGCAACCACGGTGACAGTTCTACTTGCCGTTGGACAGATCGTTCTCACATTCAAACCAAGGCTGGCCCCGACCTAGGTTTACTGCTACTATTCGTGTAACTCGGTGATCTACTCCAGCTCTAGCGCCGCCATATGCAGGGTGCAGGTTGCTTGGTCCTCATGAGGTCACATGTTCAAACCTCATGGTGAGGGGTGTGATGGATGGTGCATCGCGTCTGATGGTCGCCTTGATAGAAGTCCAATTTCGATTCTTGCGGGGTACGATTACGGTGGTGGTCGTACTCTCGTTGTATCCTACTTCATACAATACGAAGGATGACCCCGATTCATGAGTTTGGTATCCAATTGGTACACTTAACTGAAAGACATAAAAAATTTCTCATGATTGAAAAAAAGAAAAAAAAACTATATATAAATAGTGTTAATTCTAAAGGTGAAAGAGTGTTAATTCTACGCGGAGCTTTGAGGTGACTGCAGAGATTCTCATGATTGAAAAAAAAAAGTTTCACTTAACTGATCGACATAAAAAGTTTCTCATGATTGAAAAAAAGAAAAAAAAACTATATATAAATAATGTTAATTCTAAAGGTGAAGAGTGTTAATTCTACGCAGAGCTTTGAGTGTTTTCTCGGTGTTGGGATGTATTGGAGCCCTTGGTGGGGGTGGTATATAGCATTTGCTGTATTCTGGTGGGATTTTCCGGGCGCTTGGGGGTTTTGCTGGACTTGAGGCTTGTGCGGGGGTCTGTATTCCTGGGTGGATTTGACCGGCATGTGGTTGGAGCTTTTGGATTTTTCTCGACGGTCAACGTCGTGTGGGATGGTGAGTCGAATATTCATCTTTACAATGGTATGTACTATCTTTGTCGGCGCTGTGCTCTGCGAATAGGCTGATTGACTCCAGGTAGCTCTAACCGATTACTGTGATTTTATTTATATCCTGCTCTGTCATCGGGGGGTATTTTTTTTTCTGGTGGCTGCTTCGGTTATGGTTCTATTGTTATTTCTTTATTGTTTTATGGAGTTCACCCTCTATGAGGGTTAGTACCAACCATTAAAAAGTGGGAATTTGATTGTCTTTTTTATTGATGCCTTCTCTGTATTATATTCTTCTGTTGACTGTTGGTATCAGGTGGTGGGGTTTGGTGTTTTATGTTTAATGTGCTGTGGTTATTGTGGTGAAAGACCCCGGTTCTGTACAGGTTTACATCTGTATTTATTACAATGGGTCTTTTATATTTAATTGCCTTCTCTGGTTTCTTCATAATTCTGTTGGAGTACATGTTGATATTTTAAGTATATACTTGCTGTGGTATTTGAGGTGGGTGATTCTTGTATGTGGTGCTAGTTTACTATCTGTATTTTATTGTATTTATTTACCTGAAGTGGGTGGTGTTGGGGTGTATTTGGGCTATCTCTTTGGGCGAGTATCTGGCTGGGGCCTACTCTGTCGGCCTGTATATACTTGGGGCCGTTATTCATACTTGTCTGGTATTGGGGGTCCCTAGGGACTTTGGTTCCCTACTCATGGGTGGACCGTCTGTGGGAAGCAAATCCACTTACCCTGGGATGGGTCGGATTAACCATGCTTCTCGGCGTAAGACAAAGGCACTTAAGGCTTCTGCTCATAAGCCCCGATTTACTCTGGGTATTGACATTTTTATGGACAGGGTGGAGAACCTTTGTCAGCGGGCGTTGATCGGTAGATTGGAAAATACCACATTGACTAAAGATGGTTGGGTTGACTGGGAAACCCATCATTGGAAGCCCATTATACACTATGTTCCCTCTATCAGCCTACTGGCAAACAATTGGTTGGTATTTGTATTCTTCGAGGAGTCAGATGCTTCACTCATTCTAGAAAACCTTTGGCCAGTACATGAGGGTTCTGTCATTCTGAAAAAGTGGCACTCAGGTTTCGACCCTTTGACTGAGAGGGTGGTTGTTCAACATCTCTGGGTCTTACTACCTGCATTGCCCTTTCCGCTCTGGAATAAGGAAGTACTCATTAACCTCGCAAATCTTCTTGGTAGATTTGTTGCTTTGGAGAAGGACTTTCACCTTATTTATGATAAAAGAGTAGCTAAAATACTGGTTGAGGTGGATATTACCAAAGGACTTATTTTTGAAATAGAGATTGTGTGTGGGGATGTTATCATCACTCAGAGATTAGACTATTTGAACATGCCTTTCAGGTGCTTCCTTTGTCATGAAACTAGTCACCTCAGGAATTCCTGTCCTAGTTTCCGCTCTGGTCTGCCTTTTAAGAAGGGTTTTATACATGCACATGTCTCTGATTTTCCTTGCCTTGACTCTGCTCTCCTGCCTTCAGCCACTCTGGAGGTTTCTACTGAACTTGCGGTCACAACCTCCCCTTGTACTAGTCCCCTGCCTACTATTCCCTTGGAGCCCTCTTTGATACCCTCTGTACTTGATTCCCATATCCGGTGTGTTGATGTACTGGAGGACTCCACTGACCTTATTTATCACTCGTCGTCTCCCTCTATTTTCGATGATCTCTCGAAAGGTCAGCTAATGTACATCGAAGACATGGAAGCAGCTGTGAAAAATTCCTTTATTACCCCGGCGGTGAACTTAAACAACGCTGTTGTCAGTGGACCCCCTCCCCTTACCCTGGAACACTACCCTGCTCTCCCTCAGGTTTCTTCTGACCTGACTTCCCCTCCTTCTCCTGCAATCCTCCCGGAAACCACTCCTTCTCACCCCTCGTCCAGTCCTCCTGAAGCACCGGCTTTTCAGGATCCCTCTCTTCTCTCTGGTCTTTCTATTTTCTCGAACAAGACTCCCATATCTCCCTCAACATTACCTTTGGACTCTATCAGATTTAAGGATGTGACCATCAGGAAATCTAGGAGGGGCCAACAGGAGGGTACGGGGGAATCTATCTCCTATACTCCTCTCTCGACTCGTATAAAGCAGGCAGCCCGACTCTCCTCTTCATCACCTTGCCCCCCCCCAGGTACTTCGAGCATGTACACCTGTTGAACCCACTTCCCCATGAAGATTTTATCTATGAATATTCGTGGTTTTGGAGGGGTGACCAAACAAAAATCCCTTGGTTTGTTATTATCTGTGCTTAGACCTGACTTGATACTTTTCCAGGAAACTATGTGCAGTCATGCACATGCTCTTTACTTGTTTTCCAGACTCAAGCCTGGCTGGGAATTTTGTGCATCTGATGCTTGTGGTCTCTCTGGGGGTCTACTTGCGGGTTGGGACCCTCACTTGGTTCGCTGCAAAGCTTTCTCATCTCTGGCTGGGATTGTACTTAAAGCTTCATTTAAAGGCATGACTGAGCCTTTTACTATGATAAACTGTTATGGCCCCTATGTTCATCGTACTAGCTATTGGAACAGACTGGTATCTGGTGGGTTGATGGGATTACCTAACTTAATTATGGCCGGGGATCTCAATTTCACCTTATCATCAGCTGAAGTATGGGGGCTTAAAGCCAGGTTGAATCCTTTGGATTTATATTTTTTGCAGCTTATTTCTGGTAATTTGTTGGTGGATCTTTTGATGGACCCATGTACCCCCACTTGGAGGAACGGACGATCTGGGGATGAGGGCATTTGCAAGAGACTAGACATATTCTTGGTATCAGAGTCTCTCTTGCCTTCCTTCTCCTCTTATAGATCCTGGGCTTACCCCTCTAATGTGACAGATCATTATCCTATATGTTTGGAATGGGGACCTTTCAGCCATGTTCCCTGCAGGCCTTTCAAATTTAATAGAGCTTGGATGATGGAGGTGGAATTCAAGCAATTGGTCTGGTCCTCCTGGAATGAAACTCTGGTTTCCACTGATTACAACCATATGGAACTATTCACACACAAGTTAAGTAGACTTAAATGCTTTGTGAAGAAATGGGAGAAAACAAAGAATATTGAAAGGCAACAGCTGATTTTGGATATAAATAAAGGCATCTTGGACCTTTTATTGGAGGGCACTGGTATTTTATCTGAATCAAATAAAATTAAATGGGATGCACTTCAGGAAAAAAAGAGTAAATACTGGGCCCACGAGCTCACGACTTTGAGGTTGAAAAGTAGAGTGTTGTGGTTAAAAGAGGGGGATGCAAATACAAAGTTTTTCCACCTGTTTGCTTCTACCAGAAGGAACACTAATACCATTTGGTCACTCAATGGCCAGGATGGGCTCTCTGTATCGGAGGATTTGGATCTGAAGGCTCTTGGCGTAGATCACTTCAGTAAACTTTTCTGTGATGATAAGTCCTCAGAAATTTCAGAACAACTGAAGGTGGTCAGACTCTTTCCACATATGACCACGGATGATGATATAAATTGTTTCCTCCAGCCCATATCCGGCCCGGAGGTCGAAGCTATACTCAAGGGATTTAAAAAGGACAAGAGTCATGGACCGGATGGATGGCCCGTTGAATTTTTTCTGGCATTTTTTGACCTGGTGGGGGAGGAACTGGTAAATGCTGTGGAACAGGCTAGACTTTATGGTAGAGTCACGGGTGCTTGGAACTCTACCTTTTTGACCCTGATTCCTAAATGTGAAATGCCTTTAACTTTTGACGACTTCAGGCCTATCTCCTTATGTAATCTGGTCTACAAGATTATTTCAAAGATTGCGGCTATCAGACTTAAGCCTATATTGAACCGCTCTCTGTCTGCTAATCAATTTGGTTTTCTTAAGGATAGACAGATCACTAAACCAGTGGGTATAACCCAGGAACTTTTGCACTCCATCAAGACTAAAAATTCTGATTCCTTGGTTCTAAAATTGGACCTTGTAAAAGCATTTGATAGAGCAAACTAGACTTTCATCAGGTTGCTGCTCATACAGATTGGTATTCCTCTTATGGGTGTAAATTGGATTATGGGATGTATCACGGGCTCCTGTCTCGCTGTTTTGGTAAATGGGACCCCCTCTGATTTCTTTACTGTCTCTAGAGGGCTGCGACAAGGCTGTCCCCTATCCCCTCTCTTATTTATCTTGATTATGGAGGGACTCAGTCGCATTATCTTGAATGCATAGCACTCAGGGAAGATCAAGGGGTTCAAATTTTCACCAAACCTGTCTTTATCACACCTGTTTTTTGTAGATGATGTTATTCTTATTGGGGCAGGCACTATTGATGAATGGAGGGCCTATAAAGAAGCACTTGATTTATTCTGTGGGGTATCTGGGATGTCTGTAAACCCTTTAAAGTCTTCTTTTCTCTACCAGAATGTAGACTCGAGGTTCAGGGAGGAACTTGCTGTACTCTTTCCTTTTAAGATGGATCCTATCACGGTGGGGTTTAAGTACCTGGGTTTCAATCTTAAACCACTGGGATACCATACTTCTGAATGGAACTGGCTGATCCATTTATTTGAAAGGAAGATTAAAAACTGGACTTACAGGTATCTATCACTTGGAGGTAGAGTGGTCCTCATCAAAGCTGTGCTTACTGGTTTGGCTGTATATTGGTTTGCATTGGCACGATGCCCCAAATCTATTCTTAATATACTGCGCAAGCACATTTATAACTTTCTGTGGGGAACCTCTGCGGGTCACAGTTCTTCCCATCTGGCCAACTGGGAACTTCTTGCTCTTCCTTTTGAATTTGGGGGCTGGGACATAAAGAACCTGGAATGGTTTGGTATCTCTCTTCGACTCAAGAGTCCGTGGCATCTTCTTACTGGAACTGGGACCTGGTGCAGGATCATTACCCATAAATACTTAAAGAACAGACCTCTTGATGCTTGGCTTCGTGGACGGTCTTTTCGTATTGTTGGTACTTCTTCTTTTTGGAATGGGTTTATCAGGATCATTGAGTGGATTACTTGTCAGCTGGGATGGAAGGTGAGAAACAGTTTAAAAATCAGAGTGGGCATTGATCCCATTGCTGGGCTCAACTCACAGTATATCCTGTCTGAGGGGCTTAGGGATTATCTCACTGACCTGGGTATTACTCATCTGGCACACCCACAGAATCTGGAGGGCTGTGGTATAGGTGGGACTATATGGTACTCTGCCTCGGATCTGCTATTGGGGGGAGTATGGGCTGATCAGTGGTCCTCATATGTTACTGGACTATCACATGGGGGCATTAGGATTGGTCATTCAGAGGCCAGACTGTTATGGATGTATGATGAACAGAGGGGTATGGTAATAGCTAGGAAAGCCTATGATTTAATTGTCACCAATCACAAAACTGTGCTGGAAAATGACATTATGATGAAGATTTGGTCATTTAACTTACCCCTTAAGATCAAATGTTTTGTATGGCTCACGTGCTATAAAAAGATAAATACATGGGATACTTTATGCAAGAAAGGATGGTGTGGTCCTAATAGATGTTGTCTCTGCAAAGAGGAGGCAGAGTCGGTTGAACATCTTTTTGTCAGTTGTCGGTTTCTGAAGGAGGTTATTGGGGGCCTTAACTGCATATTAAATGTGTACTTGGACTGGAGTGCCCATACTTTTCAGGAAAATTTAACCTGCTGGCTTTCTCGGAAGGGACATTTACTGTATGTGCCTTTTTTCATCATTTGGAATATATGGAAGGCTAGGAATCGTTTATGTTTTGATGATCAGGAGCCCTCCTTGAACAGATTGTTACATTTCATTTATGATGATTATTTGACTTTCAAGCCTCCTCTGTTTCAAAAGCACAGAAGCAGAAACATTGGGAAGTCTCCTACTTCGGTGTATCCTATGATCTTTTTTGATGGTGCGGCTGCAAAAAATTTGGGGGGTGCGGGATTCTGTCTCTGGCTGAATGAACTCCACCTTCTTACCTTCAAGCTCGGATGTGGCAGATGTACCAACACCAGAGCTGAGCTCTTAGCACTTTGGGCATCACTATGGGTCGCAAAGGATATTGGGCTACTGTACCTACATATCTTTGGCGACTCCTCTGTGATTATAAATTGGGCTAAAAGGGAATCTACCCTGGATATGGTGAATCTGGAGGCCTGGTGCCTCAACACTAGGATTCTCATGTCCTCTTTCATGTGGGTGGATCTTAGTCATGTTTATAGGGAACATAACAGGAGGGCTGACATCTTATCAAAGGAGGGGTTGCACTTGGCAGCGGGCCATCTCTTACTCACTGAATATTTTGGAAATGAGATTATTGGGGAAAGCTCATCTCAGCGCTTTTAGAATATGCTCATTCTTTTACAGTTGATCTCACCAGTTTCACTGAGATACATTCAGGTTTTTGTTGAGCAGCTATTATTGATTATTAGAGACTCATCCCCTCCTTGGATCAGATTTCTGGGCTCTTGTTATTTTCTTTAGGAACATTGATGACTGTATTTATGGTAGCCTTCCTATGTGAGGGTTCTTATTGTAGTGAACTCAAAGTGCTTTGAGTATGATATACTGTGGGGATTTTTGCATTGTATTTCTTTTTATTTTTGTGATGGGTCTGTCTTTGCTAGGTGCTGTCTATGTCTGGACTGATTTCACCATTGCTGTTCTGTGCAGTATGTAAGTCTGCATACCATGAAGATGTAAAAAATTCCTTTGATTCAATGAATACCAAGGAATTTCTTTTTTCGACTGAAAAAAAAAGAGGTGACTGCAGAGATGACCATAAATTGGAAAATTGGAGAAAAAAATTAGTTTCAATCACCAATGCTGTCTCTTTAGAATTCGTGTAAGATATTTAGGCCCCGTTTGTTGAATTTAACTAGTCACGTTAGCTCACCAAAAATATAACATACAGCTAGCTCACCACACTTCACGAATTTCTGGCCCTCTGCGACATCATGCGAATTAGGATGGTTGTCGTTGGCCGGGAGGAGCTTGGTGTCCAGGTAATTGGATCACTTCAAGGGGCTTCAATTCCACTAAATAAGAGTGCACCATTGCTCCATTTTCTCGATCTATGGGAAGTATTTCGCCATATACAACCCATTGACCGAGATGTTTAAAAGACCTCCTCCAGGGTCACCCAACAGGGATGCTCCTCTGGGAAAGCATTGTTTGACTATGAAGGGTCCTTTCCAAATGGGGACCAACTTACCAGGTCCTGGCTTCTCAATCACGACGCTCCTCATCTCTCAGTTAAAGCTTCATTTTGTTGCAATTTCTATGTAGATACATTTCCTCATCAGATTCTCAAGTCATCGACCCGGGTGGTTCGCATCTCTCAGTTATCTGTAAAGTAATTTTGTGGGTCATTTGCAGGCGAAGGAAACGATGGTGAAGGCTTACCCCACCGTGAGCACCGAGTACAAGGCCGCCATTGACAAATGCAAGAGGAAGCTCCGAGCTCTCATCGCAGAGAAGCACTGTGCGCCGATTATGGTTCGACTCGCGTAAGTAAACAAAAGCCCTTTTGAAGCCTCCGGAAAGCCCATTGCTTCCCTGGTTATATCTACGGAACCCCATATGACCTTCGGTTTAGACTGATTATGGTGTTGAATGCTCTGTTTTTATGCAGATGGCACAGCGCTGGCACATACGATGTTGAGACCAAGACCGGAGGGCCCTTTGGGACGATGAGATATGCGGCCGAGCTGGCCCACTCTGCTAACAGCGGTCTGGATATTGCCGTTAGGATTCTGGAGCCAATCAAGGAACAGTTCCCCATAATCTCCTATGCCGACCTTTATCAGGTAAGTTTTTCTGTCTGTAGGCAGTAAATGAAATCTGATTTCTGTCTGTCTGGTAGGTTTATGGTTTATGTTATAGGGTTTTGTTGCAGTTGGCTGGTGTGGTGGCTGTTGAAGTGACCGGAGGACCTGATATTCCGTTCCATCCTGGAAGAGAAGTAAGTTTTTGTTCTTCAATTCTCTTTTTCTCGTTTTCATCATCTGCCAAAGTTGTTTGTGACTTGCACTCTATCTGCTGCTGTGCCAACCCAGTAAGGTCTTGCTAATTCCACCAAAGTCCTTATCGACCCTATTTTAATGAAGGGCTTGTTTAGAAAGGTCAATTCTGTGAAAGTAAAATCCTGCTCTTTACTGCCATATAGTGGTGTGTACCAAAACGAGACTAGAGTCCTGGTGGTTGGCTTAGCACTATATTGATTTCACTAGTGAATTTATGCCCCATTGTTAGGTGTGTTAGTTTTTCATTTAATTGCAGATCCGATTTACATGCCAATTATTTTTATCCCCAACAACTTATATGTAACAAAATAAACTGCAGAAAACAATAATGTAAATACACTGTAATTATATGTCCATACTTGCCAGACTCGGAATCGGCATTAACTCGGCCAGGCAAAAGAGCAAAGAGTTTGAATCGGATTGGGAAAAAAATTGGCAAATACAAAGCCATCCTTACCAGTTATGAGTCTGGCACTATCTCCCCAAGTACAGCTAACTCATCACGAACCGGTGATATCTTGGTGAGAAAAAAAGTCACTGTATTAGTCTTGGACATCATGCTGCTACTTAGTTTTTCTCTGAACACCATTTTCTTGTCGTGGTTGTCACTTTGATACAACTTTGTCAAAGCTTCCCACATCTCCCTGGCGTTCTTCTTTTTGGACAGGTGGGGAACCCCATGATCCTTAACCCCATCCAGAATGATCCTTCTGGCTTTCATGTCCTTCTGATGAGTGACCAAAAGAGTAGCATCGGTAGGAGACGTGAGAGTTCTATACACAAACTCCCAGATCTCGTTCTCCTCTAGCACTAATGCTATTGTTTCCCTCCAAGTAATGTAGTTAGATGATCCATCCAACCAATCCTCAAACCTGAGACCGATGGCCATCTCTGTCCAACTGATCAACTACTACCAACAATACTCCCTCCTTGATGAAGAAGACAATCAGCACTTACATCATATTACATCTGTGCTCCAAATCAATCTTCTGCAACTCAGAGTTTACTGCTCTAATACCGTGTTAGTTTTTCATCTAATTCCAGATCTGATTAACTTTCCGTTTAATTTATCCCCAACAACTTATATGTAACACAATAAACTGTTGAAAACAATAATGTAAATACACTGGAATCATGACTCTTGCACAGCGGAAATCCCACACAGAAAATTCAGATTAGACACAAGTAATTTATCTTGGAAAACCCCAACCTGGGGAAAAACCAGCAAAGTGTTTCTTTATTATTTTTTATTTTCAAGAGAAAATTACAATGAAATTACAGCAGCAAGTACAGCCTTACTTAGCTCTGGAAATCCACTGAAAGAGGGCAACCACACCCTTCTCCGTCACTGAAAACCCCTCTCTTCTTCCCTATCAAATCGGCAGCAATCTGGCAGGTCCGTTCGGCTGTACGGCCTTGTACGGATGCCATACGGATTCACACATAACTGTACAAGATCCTCTCTCAGCCCTGTACAGTCCTGCACTCTGAACAACCTGTTCTCTACCCTGTTTTGATAGCTCTGGAGAAGATTATTTCGATGCAATTTCTTTCTCTTAGAATAATAAAACACCTCCCAGCTTGGGTTAATCACTCACCCAAGACTTCCTGCTTGAGATTCTCACAATCTCAAGGCTTCTTCTGTCTCCCATGATCTCTCTCTTGCTTTGCTTGAAAATAAACCCTTTCTCAAGAGCAAGAGCACTCTCAATCTCAAGAATGTGTCAAATGCCTCTCCTTAGATCTCCTTTTATTACTTTACAATATGCAAATACCATGGGCTCAATAAAAGGACTTTATAAAATAAAGTTAATATCTACAGACTATCTTTCAGACAACTTCTGCATGCTAGACACATCGCCAATGTAGAATACCTGTCTGAGATACAAAAGCTAACAAGGTGTTGGTAGCTTTTGCTAGCTTATTGCTCCATTGATTTAACCAGTCAATCACCACTGTGTCAGCCCATTGAGTTTTTGATAAACTGAATAAAGTCTTGATTCAACCCTTTTGTAATAGAGGGTTTCTATGAAATTAAGATCCCACACTCTTTAACCAGTCCATTGATTTAACCAGTCAATCACCACTGTGTCAGCCCATTGAGTTTTTGATAAACTGAATAAAGTCTTGATTCAACCCTTTTGTAATAGAGGGTTTCTATGAAATTAAGATCCCACACTCTTTTGGGTAGGCATATGTCAATCTGATATGGTTGGGATGTACTGGAATGGGTCTGGGACCCTACTGGATGGCTTGATTTCACTACTGGATCAATGCCCCATTGTAGCTCTTGCGATTGTTAGCGTTTTGTTGGGCTCACATTCCATTGAATCTTGGTGTGAAATAAAATGAAATTCTTTTATTCAACCCAAACTTAAATTATGGCCTTGTTAATTATCTGTAGGACAAGCCTGCGCCTCCAGAAGAGGGTCGCCTTCCTGATGCTACTAAAGGTATCGCTTTCATTCCCTTTGGTTCAGTCATGTGCTTACAATGAATGCATTAGCATGGCTCATTGATGGGTTCTATGAGCATTTTTCCTGTGTTGATTTATTAATTGTTGTTATTCTCTGGAATTTATGAACTTTGTTTGGCTTTTGGTCACATGGGAGTGACTGTTATGTGTGGATTGAGTATTCCTTTCCTTGGGACATTTACACTTTGATACATTTGTTTTGTAGGATCTGATAATCTGAGGGATGTTTCTGATCATCTGAGGGATGTTTTTGGTCACATGGGGATGGATGATAAGGAAATTGTGGCCTTGTCTGGTGCCCACACTTTGGTGACTACTTTTTGATTTGATAAAATAATAATGGGTTGATGTGTAGAGTGTCCATTTGTTACTGCCAGGATGACTTATGTTGTACTGTTGTGCCCAAACCAGGGGAGATGCCACAAGGAGAGATCTGGGTTTGAAGGACAATGGACCTCTAACCCTCTTATCTTTGACAACTCTTATTTCATGTAAGTTATCTTCTAGTTTATTCATTTAATTTTCTTTTCTTTTTTATTAGTTCTTACAGAAGCATGCACCAGGAGCACTGCAGAGAGTGAACTTTCTTTTGCTTATCTGCAAGATTTGACGAGGTAGATAGTCTACCATAATTGCTTGGGACTTTTACGTGGTCAACTTATTTCCTTAAATCTTGTTTTATTTTTTATTTTTTTCTTAGGTTTCATTACCCATCTCCACCCCTATGAAATTCATGCTATGTTGGAGAGGTATCTATTCTGTTAAATTTCCTATGATTGGCATCCTGTTATCTTTTTGAAACGATGTCGTATGATGTAGTATATCACAGCAATGATGCAATACTGGTGGACAACTTTCTGTTGACATTTCCAGTAAATCAATGCTTTGTTGGCTATCATTTTTATTTTTACTTTGTTTTCAGATTTCTGATCTAATTTTCTTTTGTCCATCCTGATATGCCAACTATTAGAGTTTTAATACACACAAATTTCCATTTGAATGTACTATAGCTTATGTGTTTGGCTTGGACATCACTAGTCTGTCCTAGTATTATTCTTATTGTAGATCAATTTAGTTGCAAAAATGATTATGGATTTTTATAAAATGGGCCATTCATGATCAATCTTGTACTCCTTTTGTACTTACAGCAGTTGTTGGTTTTGCCCCAGGCTTATGATTAGAACTAGACTACATAGTTCAGCCTTTACCTTTGAACGAAACAGTAGAGATGACCTGCCCCAGTAAGATTTTAATCTGTGCAAAATTGGCTTCTGTATTAATGACAATGTTTTTTTGTTAAGTGATAACAGCTTACTCTCTGAGTGCTTTATTAGTGCATTTGACATTTTCTTAATGACTATTTTCCAGTTAAGGGATTCCATTTTACTGTCTGAGGGATTCAGTACAGTTCAAACCAGGGAATAAACCACTCCCAGCTATGTGGATTGACATTGCCAACAGAGATCACCACCAATCTGTATGTGATGAGCTCCAAGCAGCAAACAATGAGAGGTTTCCCTAGCTTCAAAGGAGTTAAATCACATTCATAACTCTGTCCTATCCTTGGTGCTATCAACTCAGATGGACTTGGATGAGGATGTATGCCAGCTTGCAGGGGCTTTAGTGCCTGTTGATTCTCCATACTCATGTTATACCACTTGTCTCCACAATGCAAGAACATTGAAACCTTGGTTAATGAAATGTAAATCATGGGTGGTGGGACTAGGCCAATTCCTCCCTCTACCCCTTCTATTTTTAACTTTCAAACCTCTATTACAATTTGCTACTGCTTCATTGGCTTGAGTCAGTTAAGGAATGGTAAGCTTGAAGTGCCTGAAAGAAGTCATTATTTTAATATCCTCCTCCAGTGCTTTAAACCTTTCTATGGGCCTCACCAGATGAATGCCTCGTGGAGCTGATTGGCAGTGCATATGGTGGATTATAATAGTTGAATCTAACACACTGATTTGATTTATCCCTCTGTTCTTGAGAAATACTAGCCCCTGATATAATGCCAATGCTTCGGTCTCATTATTGGTTGCAATGCCAATACCCCATGCAAAACATAATTGCTGATTTCCTTTGGATAAAAAAATGATCCCCTGTGTCTACCTCTGCTTTGGATCATGGATGTGCAATCTCATACTCAATTTTCATGCTTAAATATGCAAGATTGATCTCCCCTTACCATGGCAGTGGAGCACGTTGTTTCTCCTGGTACAAGTCATCAGGATGTCAATCTTATTCTCAAGTTATTGATTTTGATTTTAGTTTAAACAAGGCAAGTGAGATCCCCCCTCACCTGGGACGTGGACAACTTTGCTTCTTTTGGCACAAGTTATAAGGATGTAGAATCTAAGACTTAATTTTCTTGATTTGGCAGAGAGCTTTTTAATGGAGAGAATGAAGACTTGCTTCTGTTGTTGCCTTCTGATGAGGCACTGTTAACTGATCCCAGTTTTTCCGTTTATGTTCAGTGCTATGCACAGGTATGCAGGTTTTGATATTGTTTTTCAAATAACTACACACTTCTTACAGCCTAGAAATGTACAAATGTAATCTTTTAAATGCACTGTGGTCGTTAGGAATCTCTTTGAGTTGTTTTTACCATCTGCAGGATGAAGATGCTTTCTTTGCTGACTATGCAGAAGCTCACCTGAAGCTTTCTGAACTTGGGTACTTTTCATTACAATTCTGTTCATTTGATTTCATGCCTCAAAGTTTTACTGTTAATATTCTATCTTCTTTATTTTGTTTTCTCCAGGTTTGCTGATGCGGAAGCTCACCTGAAGCTTTCTGAACTTGGGTACTTTTCATTACAATTGTGTTCATTTGATTTCATGCCTCAAAGTTTTACTCTTAATATTCTATCTTCTTTATTTTGTTTTCTCCAGGTTTGCTGATGCATAGTTTCATAGCTGGCTCAAAATAGCTACTGTTCATCATGATGCCAGATAGAGAAATGTTTGCAAGATATCTTCGTTTTGTTTTGGATCAAATATTTTGATAAGAAGATTACATAGGACTGAAATGTTTTGCACTCTAGTAATATTTGAACCTACATATTTTGACTAACTTTTATGTTTTTTTTGTTTCAATGCACACTGAATACAACATTTAGAATCTGGTTTTGTTCAAACATGGGCACATTTAACCGAACGGTTTTCCAGTTAAAAACTGCAGCCTAATGCTCAGTATGTGAAAAGCAGAATAATGCAACTTGTTTTTGCCTTCATCTGTAAATTTGAAATGTTGTTTGATGGATAATTCTAGATTGCTTTCTTTTGCTTTTCACTTTAAGACAAATTCTGTGTACCTACCCTAAGACAAATTCTGTGTTCAAACCCTTCTCAAGATGCGTTCGCTTTGCATGACAAAGATAAGCATGACTTGAGAATAAGTTGAGATATTGTTCAAACCCTTTTGTTTACTAAAAGAATGAACAAGATGTAATAGCTTAGCAACTGTCACATTACTTGCTGCGGTGGGAAGGAGGTGAAAAATCAGCATTCAATATTTGAATATTAATTGCGTTATAATAACACCTTTCCTTATTTGTTTTTGCTGAATATGGTAGTTTATATGTTTTTCAGTATGACACTAATTCGTAAACTAATTTATCTTTAGATATAAGTTTTTCCGAGTATAGTATGCATTTCATATTCTTTTTCATTAAGGGTTCTAGCCCTAGATTTGTTAACCGACTCCAATGTGGGACAGGTTTCCTCGGGACTTTCTCATTAATGTGATTTGGTTTTGATTGTGCATATTTTTATTTTATATAATATGGGTTTTGATTTGATTTTGGATTTTGATATCGGAAGAAAGGATGTAAAAAATGCATCTTGGAATTAAGAAATATAAAAATTTGGGAAATTGGGTTTTGATTTGATTCTGGATTTTGGTTGGTGTGGGAAGGAAGGATGTCAAAAATGAATCTTTGGAATTAAGAAAGATAAGAATTTGGATATGGTTTTGATTGTGCATATTTTTATTTTATACAATAT
>LPNX010325949.1:319933-366939 GCA_001517045.1 Pseudotsuga menziesii | reverse complement strand
TAATTTATCTTGTAAATAATAGGCAGTGCATATAAATGCGCATATTGCCGATCCCATTCTTGATGGTCATCTTTAACAAAATGTACATAGCATTACATTCTACCAGTTATTTGATCCCAAACTCAAAATGATAAGTTAGTGATGTTGTCCGTCAATTGCACACTAGCAGCAGAAACTTTCCAAAATCTGTCTCCTCACTTGAGAAAGTGGGAGAGGTGTGACCTTGGGGGCAAGCAAAGAGCTATGTATGGTCACCTACTCCTAGCTCCTTCGTTTAGGCTAACTCTTAACAAAGCCAAGGGGGGTAGTCCCTACAAAAGGGTTTCTATGGCTCTTAAGTTGTTTAAGTGTTTTTAATGGTTACAGATGCGAATGAGTGTTGTTTAGGAGTTATTATGATGAAATATGTTTTTATTATGAATTCTAAGCACAAGACAAAACAATCCACGTTGCTATCACAAGAATTAGAAGATAGACAATAATTTGAGAATTCACGAAATGATAAAGCATTCATAGATATAAATTTTTAATCAAAACATCCAATGGACAAATGGCCTAGATTATCAACAGTGCATAAAAGAAAGAACCAGTGCCTATGGAGTCAACTTATCAAAGATGCTTCGAGCGTAAAGATGATGTGAATCTCAAAATGATGCTAGTGAATGTTTATTGCGCTTAATCTTCGTTAATTTTAACAATTTTTAAATGATCTTGCTTATGGTTTCAGCGGAAGGTTTTCAATAGCCGGGAAAATGTTCCAAAGTAATTCGTTGGAGACATGACGACCCGCCCAGTATCCTACGCTGGTTTCGCGAGGATTGACCAGCTAGCTGAGAATCTTAGATAGCGGGTAGTTTCAGCGCCTTTATTAAGAAAAATTTAGGAAATTTTCTACGACGACGGTGTGTTGGTTATGGGTAAAAATTTTATTGTGTTTTTCTTTGCAAACTTAGCAAGTCCGTTCACTGTTCTGAGTACGAGCCCAACCCGAAAGTCGGCAGAGCATACTAGGTGAAGAATAATCAACGAAATAAATTAATTAGGGAAATGTGAGTTGCAAAATTTTATTAAGTAAATTAATTAAAATTCTCCGACAGAGAGTGCTCTTGACCTTGTCTTATGACAAAGGTTCAAGAGACTTAGCTATTCTATATGCCTAATGCAAGGAAAATGCAAATCTAACTATGCTCTTCGATAGAGAGTGCTTTTGACTTGAGTTATAGCAAGTTTAAGAGACTTTAGCAATTATTTGATTAAACTCAAGAAAAATTAAAAGAACTAATCTACCCAAGAATCTCTTTCAGGTTTTTAGGTCATAATCAGGAGAGCATGGGGGTAAGTAAACAAAACAAAGATGACAAAAGAAAAACAACTCTCCGACAGAGAACACTCTTGATCCACCTTATGGTGAGATTCAAGAGATTTTGGTTCTTTTTTAAGTTTTTGCAATATTATATCAAAGAAAGAAAACAAAACTTTAAACTAAACAAATAAAATAGAAAACTTTTTATCTTTTCTACTTTATGAAAAATGAACTTTTCAGAAATAAACTACATTTTTTATTCTATTTTAAACATTTATTCTACAAGTATACAAACATGAAAATGGATGATACAAGCTTCCCCCAAATGGGGGAAGAGGGGTGTGAGAGCTGTAATTCCACTTGCTCTTTATTATTTTGTTTACGATGCTTTCCTTTGATGCATTTTTTGCTTCTTTTCTTATTCTTGGAAGGCTTTTTGGAGCGCGCTGTAGAAAGGAGAAAGAAGAAAGGCGGATTATGGGTTTTTTTAAGCTTGATTCTTCATATTTTCGCCAGCACTTCCGCTCTACTTGTCACAAAAGTAAAAATTCAACGATCAAACATTACTAAAAGATGATGGGAAAAACAATGCAAAAATTAAAAAAATTAGAAAAATTTTATACTTAAATTTTTTTTAGAATTTTACATGCAAAAAACAAAATTTTTCCTAGATCTAATGAATGATATTAGATCTAACAAAACCCTAAAAGATAGATCTAAATATGAGTATTGAAAGCTTGGATCTATTTCTTGAGCAATGTAAAAAATTAAAGAGAAAGGCAGAGAAAGAAGTTTCTTGTGGATGGAACACAAGAGATAGAGGAAGACTCCCGACTTTCTTTTGTATGAGAAGAACACGATCCTTATAGGCCCTGCAATCACAAAGTGTTAAACGACTGCTTGCTTGAAGCTTGGGCTAGATGTAGTTGAACTCGCACCCTTCTTCAACCTGTGAACCTTGCTAATACCAAAACTCAAATACAAGTGAGATCATATCACATGAAAAGTATGCTAAGATAGTTCAACTAAGATCAATATTATTTATAACTAACTACTCATATTCATCAAAATTATAACCTACTTTGCATAAATAATTGATTTGAAACTATAAACAATTACTCTACTGTGCCAACAGTGGCCCTCTTGAGCTTAACAAATAAAATGATATCCTTCAAAGTAAAAAAGTAATGGGTTAGAAGCAGTATCACTTCAACCATGAAACATTTACCACATGTAAAGAGCTCATGGACCTCTAAAGTTGAAATTCTTATTAATCAAATGCAAGCAAAGCTTGATACAATTTCTACAGAGTAACTCCAACACAAAAGTTCCATCCTAATAGAGCTAAAGGAGCCTCTATGTATACAATGAGAGAAAGCCCAAAACCCTAACACCACACCATGCAAGGAGGGTGCAAACCTAATGATCCAGCCATGTTGATGAGCCAAAACCTAAGATAAACAAGCTAAGAGTGAGGGGAGGCCTCCACCTAGGAAATGCTCCCCCACTCCAAGCCTAACCAAACCATCTCCATACCATATGAACCCTCCATCATAAAAAACATGAGCTTCCAAAGCTAGGGCATGAAGGAGAGGAAGAGCACATGTGAAGGTAAGGAAGAGTAGGCATGAAGGTTTGGAGGAGCCTAGAGCTAGGTAAGGAGGAGCCCATACCTAGAACTCAATAACACATGTCTCACTTCTACCTTGATCAAATCACCAGTCCAATAGATAGGCCCCACCTCACCCAAGCGTGGTCATCATTGAAGGAGGCGAATTGGCCAAGTGGATGCTAACTCAATGTTCACTAAATCCTGACTGAAGCCGAGTTGTGTTAACTCCAATCATCATTAATGCCCGATGCCATGTCATTTTGCATTTCATTTCGCTCAATTCGGATTAATTTAGAGAGATTTGGATTTTCTCCAAAATATTCATTTTTATTATTTAATCAATAATTTCCCCAAAACTGACTTTTTTGAGAAATTATGAGTTATGTGGCTGAATGATGATCTGAAACTTGGAGTTAGCTGGCTCGCTGATCATGAATGAAGGTTAGAGCCTTCAATCACTGTAAACGGACCACGAATGGCTTACTTATTACAAATTGAATTTTTTCATTTAAATTATGGAAAATTTTAATTAAAAACTTAGGAAAAATTAAAAAATTAAAAAAATTAAAAAAAATTAAAATTTGACGCATCTGGTAAATTTTTTTCAGAATTTTTTTTGAGGGTCTTAGTGACTTAGGACATGACCATAGTCTATTCTAATAATGTCTAGTAGGTTTATACATACTCAATTGTGCTCTAATAACCCCCCAAGGCCCATAATTCAAAATCGGACATTCTAGCTTTGAAGGAAGCGGGAGAAAAACTCGCCAATTATACTCGACTATAGGCAAAACATAATTGTCAAAGGAAAAAAACTCTCTGGAATACCTTAGTTGAAATTCTACGTCTTAGGAGACCAAACCACTCAAAACACCCTACTAGCACATTTTATTACAAACCCCCTGGGGCCATGGTCATAATTATTCAAAACAAAAACTGACTAGCCAAAACTGGCTAGGCACGAAGATGGATCATCTGATACACTGGAAACAAACATTTATCATGTTTGTCAAATGGCGACTCCTCAGCTAATCCAACTATGGTACAAAAAAGTTGGCAACAAGTGACACATGTAAACACCAGTTGCACTACACAACCTTGGGTTCTCCCTAAACACCATCACGGAAAACCTCAAGGCCTGTAACGATCAATTTCTAAAAGGATGAAGCCCATGTGGACTTTATATAAAGCCTTTTGATGATAGATCTGCATCATTTAAGAGCATCATTTTTAGATGTAAAAATTCTTCACACAACCATTGCTTGAAGTGCTTCATTAAACATAAACTTGTGTCATTTGACTAGCCACTAAAAGCATCCATGAATGTTCCACCTGGCTAAGCACCTTTCTCCCAATGAAATTATGAATAACATTCAACACTTAAATGAAAAATGGGATTTCACCATTAGAAGATTCATGTCCAGTCCATGAGACCTACATAAATGGCAAATGCTACGATTGTGCCAATGGTATTTTTGCAGTGATTCCCATGTAAGTGGATTACTAACAAAAGTTAACCATAGGGATGCTTTTGACTTCAATGCTGTTCAAATTCTCTCCCAAGGATGAACTTGCTTTGGGGTTTGATATGCTGAGAGAAACTCGTTTGCTAGTACAGAGTTTTCAATAACTGATAAATTGCATCTATGAAAAATGAATTATTTAATGGAGTATTCAACTTCTAAACTTTACTTCAGTACCATGCAATCTCCTTGTATTGCATTAATACTTTTCCTTGCCAAGCATCTTTCCCTCCATTAAAATTATGAATGACATTCCACACCTCCAAAGTAAAGTGAATGTACAGTTAGATGATTCATATCCTCTCCATGGAACATACATATAGGACAAAAGCTAGGAAAATTACTACAGAGAAAAAAATGAGTTTTGAAGCTTTTGACTTGAAGAACTATGTGAGGTCATGTTCCTTGAGCAAAATTCCACATTAATCTAGCTTGTTACCAATAGGGAGTGCATCTAAATGTGCATATTGTCTATCCCATTCTTGATGATTAACTTTAACAAAGTGTACATAGCTTTACAATTTTCTAGTTATCTGATCCTATGTAGACATTGGTAAACTCAAAATGATGAGTTAGCGACACATGTAAGATACCAATTGCACTACACAAACTTGGGTTTTCCTTGGACACCATCATGTAAAAACCCAAGGCCTATAATAATCAACTTCTAAAGTTTTGAAGCCCATGTCAACTTTATATAAAACCTCTTGGTGATAGATTTGCATCATTGAAGATCATCTTTTTTAGATATACAAACTCTTGATACAACCATTGCTTGAAGTGTTTCATGAAACATTAACTTGTGTCATTTGACCAGCCCTTAAAAACATGTCCATGAATGTTACACATTGACCTTTTCCTCTATGAAATTATGAATAACATCCCACACCTCAAAAGTAAAATGTTATTTCACTATTAGATGATTCCCACGTAAGTACATTACTAGAAAACGTTAACCATAGAGACAATTTTGACTTCAATATTGTACAAGTTCTCTCCCAAGGATGAACTTTCTTTGGGGTTTGTGTCATGTTCCCATCCAAATAAGGCTACTTGCAAATATTGTTTCACCAACCTACTAGTTCCCTAGGTTGAGGTGGAGACATAAATCTTGTCACGAGGGAGATATAGGACCCAAAAAGACCTTAGTTTACCATATTCACATTAAAATGAGTCACATAAATAATAAATGTTAAGAAAATATGGTGGCATTGGTTCATGGAGACAATTTGAAGCTTGTGGAGTCTTTGGGTGACTGGATTCCTCCACACAGTTGGCATGACCTTCATCCAAATTCGAACCAACGAACCCATGAAGAATGTAACGTTCTTGGAAGGTGATGTGGTGTCACATGGCCTATCATGAGCCAAGGAATTTGAATTAGGAGAGGAGAGTAACTCCCATGGAAGAGGAAGAGACTAAGAAGACAATGTGTGCCACTTGGAAGGAGATTCCATGCACTCTATGACAACTAATGATGGAAGATTATATGACAAATATGGTAAATTCATACTTGATTGCAAACCTATGACAAATATGGCATGACAGGGTTAAAAATAGCCACAAAAATGACACATTTGGGAATTAGAGACAACCATTCGAATTGGGGAAAGAATTGGAGCATGAAGAAGAAGACAAGTGTCATAGGAGTTACTAGACCACTAAGATGAATTGGAGGAAGTCCATGGAGGGAAATTCGACCTTAGGAGGCCTCATGAATTTAATAAAAGGATGTCGTGAGGAAGGAGAATAACTTTTGATCATTGTTAATTGGCCTTTGGCATTTTGGAGAGTTTTTGCTTGTTCATTGCATGGTGGGTGTTTATTCTCCCTGCTTGAACCAATTTCGAGGGATTTGGATTCCTTTCCAAGTTGGCCGATGGAGAGTCTATTCAGACCTCTTAATGGAGCTTATTTATGGTGTTTAGTTGCAGGTTGAACGTCCATACAACTCACATTCTCATTTATCTTCCTATTCTCTCATTTCTTCTTCTCTATTCCCCCATACTCTCATGTTGATGGCGCACTTGTTTGAGTGGTGCTTGCTCTTTGTTTCATCCATTTGATCCCCAAGCCGGTATATAGGATGTATGTATTTGTACTTTTATTTCCATATGCTCCGTAACTCGAAATCCAAAAAATTCATATGTAAAAAGTTTGCATTCTCATGCCATTAAATCACTAGTTTTCATGAATTTGGCTTCCATCTTGAAAGAGTTTTATATCAGATTTGTATGAGGATTCTTTTCTAAGTTTGATGATGTTGGGGCAGCCATAAATGATTTATGACACTGTACTTTCATGACCATATGCTCTGTAGCTTGAAATCCAAGAAATTCCTGTGTGAAAAGCTTGCATTCTCTTGCCATTGCATCACTACTTTTCTTGAATTTGGCTTCAATCTTGAAAGAGTTTTATATCATATTTGTATAAGGGTTATTCTCTGAGTTTGATTCTATTGGGACAACCATTTGTATGTTGTAGCTGATCACTATATTTCATTGCGTCGAGAGGCACTTTTTACAACTCAAATGGGTGAGATGTGTCCCGTTTGTAACGCGCACGTGGCACATGTCGACTAATTAAAAAATAAAAAATATTCATTAGAGGAAATTTCAACTCAAAATGGGCCTCCTAAAAAAATTAATAAAATAATAGTTAAAATAATAAAATAATATTTATTAATTTTGGAGAAAGAAAAGAAAAAAACTACTTTTTTTGTTTGTATTTTCGACATATATCCCCGTGTTTTTACTCAAATTTCAATTGAGAGAGCTCGTTGGATGCAGAATTAATTCTGCATCCAATGAGCTCTCCCAATCGAAATTTGAGTAAAAACATGGGGAGATATGTTGAAAATACAAACAAAAAGAGTAGTTTTTTTTATGATACTTATCCCCAAATTTATATTAAAAAAGTGTTTAAGACCTATACGGTATTTCAAATTTAAAGCAATTTCATTGGCTAACACATGATGACATGGAATTTGAGTTAAAGTTAAAAGGCCCATTTTGAGTTGAAATTTCCTCTAATATATACTCATATAAATATACAACCATATTAGGGAAATACTCACAATCTTACAAATATTAGTAGTAAAATTCATTTGACTTGAGTAGTAGAAAGAAAAATTATAAAACCAAGAACGTATAAAATTTAATTTAAAATTAGCTAAATTGTAAAACACATTTATGTAATTATATATCAAATTTCAATTTAAAATTTCGTTAACTTGAAACCTAAGCAAACATTATGTTAGGAATAAAATATGCGATAGAAAATAAATTACAGAATTATAGCTATTACAATGAAATATTACAACCATATTTAAAATCTTCATTTGATGGTAAAATGTTTTTCAAATTCCAATAAATCTAGATTTAAAAATTTTATATGGATTATTTTAGTCATTAATTACTCTTAATATTCATTATTATTTTTAAATAAAGACAAGTAAAGCAATTTTCAGAAAACTATTTGATTATATGATTATTAATGTTACTTAGCTCATTCTTCTACTGGTATTTACCCTATTTTGAAATTACTTAAGCAAGCTGGTCATTTCTCTCAAAGTAGGAAAACTTATTAGATATTTTTGCAAATTAAAAAGGGTTTGCACCTCAAGAGAACTTGATCCCTCTCGGCGCTTGGTAGAGACATAGTTAAGATGGATCTATACTGGTGTTTCTTTCAGAACCATCTATTCTACTTTTTCATGTGTCAAATTTGAGCTAGTAATGCAATTTCCATGAAAGTTACCATACAAATGTTACACATCATAATCAGTTTGCAGAGCTTAATAACCATAATTAATGATAGCCATTGATGTTTGATATTTATCCCCATTCTCCATTTTTAAATTTGGGAGGGTCATACTTAAGTTGAAGAGCCAAATTGGCCTCCACCCCGGGGGGTATTTGACCTCAATTTCCTAGGAAATTTGCACTTTCTCTCCTTAGCCCCAAACCAAGTTGCAGAAGCTTAAAGTCAGATACAAAGTCTTATAGTTCATCTTGGGATTCTCTAAGACTTAGCCTACCCTTACATTTAAAATTTGAGACCATTTGGAGTCAATTGGAACCCCCTACAGTCTTGACTAGTAAAGCTAAAAAATTGCCCAAATTACACTTTTTTTTCAAAATTTCCAAAGAGGGACACTACAGTTTGATATGTTGAGAGAGAAAATCACTTTTTAGCACAAATTTTCCAATAATTGAAATTGCATGTGCATGAAAAATGAATAATTCAATGGAGTACTCAACTTCCAAATGTTACTTCACCTCCATGCAATCTCCATGTATCCCTCCCTAGTCATGTACTCCCTTTCTTGATCGTTAGAACACAATAGTTCATCTTCTCCTTGCCTTAGTATTACAAGCTGGAATTTTAAGAACTTTGTAAAAGACCCGCATACCTTAGTGTTATTTCCAACTAGTGCTATATTCTCCTTGATTATCCATTCAACACATCACAGGGTAACATGAAGAGGGTTTTGGATATCTACAAGATACAGGAACCCCATAACTCGTATATTTTGACACATCCTTAAAGAGCTATCAATCATTTTGAGTCTATTAAATGATCAGTGCCCAAGTGCACTCTTCGACCATCACCCATGTTCTCGACAAGTACCAATTCTCTCTAGTTTGCAAAATTATTTGGAGTGTTCATAAAAATGTAGCATTGAAGAGTATATGATTTTTAGATATCCAAATTCTGCACACAAACACTGATATTTAACTTTTGTCTCATATAACCCTTAAAAGCATCCACCAATATTTTAAATTGCCAAGCACCTTTCCTTCCATGATTATGAACTACATCACACACCTCAAAAGTAAAATGAATGTACTCTTTGTCGATTCATATCCTCTCCATGGGACCTACATAAAGGGAAAAAGTTAGGGTTGTACCTAGAGCATTTTCAAAGTACTTCCCATGCAAATTTCTTATTATGCATAGATAACAACATGGGCACCTTTGATTTCAATGGAGCTTTCAACATCCAAACTTTCCTTCATGACCATATAACCTTCTTCATCTTCATCAAATAATTTCGTGCTTGCTTTTGTTTGATAAATTGAGATATACTACCTTAATAAAAGTCCACCATTTCTCATCCCCCTTTCCAATAAGTACTATATCCTCCTTGATAATCTCTTTCCCATTGTAGAGGGTAGCACATAGATGGTATTGGATAAATACAATATAGAGTGTCACTTCTCTCTGTCTTTGACACAAATTATTTGAGAGCTTGTAATAATTTTGAGAGTCTATCAAGGGATCAACACCCAAGGGCTCTCTTCAACCCTCACCCAACTTCAAGGGTTGTCAGTCTTCCACTAAATCAATGACAAGTACCAATGTCCTCTAGATAATAAAAGTGAATCTTTTTTATCAAGTGTCTTAACCCTTTTTGAAGTGAGGGGTATAATGTATTTTTGATATAATTCTTTCTTCCCTGCCCCATTGTGTGAGATGAATAAGACACCATAAATTCTTTGCCCCATCTTGTCTAAAGAAATGTAGATTCTTCATCCCCCATCCAATCATACTCTTTGGTTTTGCTGGTGGTTATCATTTAACCAATGACAATCTTTTCCTTTTTGTTGCCTTCCCATAGAAAATTACACCATTTTTTGTGTGAATGTTGTTGATTACACATTTTGGTATATAAGCCAATATTTCTCGTTCATCATTGATTTGACCAAGGAAGCAAACTTGAAATGACCCTTTCCAATGCTAGTGCTACTCCATGAAAATTTGTATGAATAAATACACATTCTCAAAGCCACCCCATAAATGTCCAACATGGTACTGCACCTTTGAGCATCTTATAGAGAACCATTTCCAAATTGCGAGGCATCATCATCAAAGGATATGAGTTAATATGCTATCTCTTCTAGCCTTGACAACGTTACCTTGAGGGACTAAAGAAATAAGGAGTTGATCTATTGATCACAGAGCAAAAGATGTTGAAGAAAAGTACTCTTCAATCTAATTGACAAAACCCAAACTAAATTCTACATGTTAATGTCAACCTCAAATGTAGCCAATTGACCTTGTCATACACCTTTGATAAGTTCAATATGATGATAAAGGATAGGAGTTTCCTTAGTTATCCTTAGTATTATAGTTGATAATATAGTTTTCAATCTTCAAAATATTACCTTTGAATGGTTTTATGCATGGCGTGCCAAAGTAAAATAAGTTGAAAGTCGTTGAAAGTCTCTGGAGAGTTGTTAGGTATCATGGATAGGAACACTGTGTTGAAATCACTTGGGGAAAATCATGATTAATTGGATTCTCTTCTATCATTGTTTTTTTAAAACCAGGAGGAACTCTTCCAGTATTAAAATTGAGCTCACAGGAATCTATGAACTAAGACAAATCTCACAAATAGATCTCACACAAGCAATTTTACTCAAAATATGATATGAAATAGTGCAATAATGGTTTGTAACTGTATAAGCTTTCATTAATCAAAAGTAAAAAATGGATGATTAATCCAATGTAATACAATGGTATTAATAACCACTCAATTCGAATACATGAGAGAGATATTTGAATTGATTGACTCAACCTAACTGAATGGATAATTGGACACATCTAAATCACTATCAGAGCTTAACTAGTTAGCTCCAATTGTCTAAATCAGTGCCCCAATCAGCTTAGAATCGGTTAACTAGTATAAATGAATGTGGTAGGTGAGGAAAGGCACCTTCCCACATGCAGTTAATCAATGACTAGTGCTAACTGAATATAACTGACTCCTAACTGGGCTTGACTAGTCACCAACTAAACTCAACTGAAGGAGGTTGGTTTCGACACTCCTAGTGGCTCCTAAATTGTAGGGATTGGTTTAGGAGGTGCCTAAAATGATGCATGCAAGTGTAGTCAGTGGCAGTTAGCTTCAACTAGTGTTCCCCACACTCTAGTAACTAGTACATGTGGCCTAATTAGGCCATGTGGAGCCAATGGTGCTAGTGACTAAATAAAGACTGAAAAGACTCCTAATTTAGACATAATTGACCAAATTGGACAAGGGAGGATTATAATCCTAACACTCCTCCTGAATGATAACTTGGACAATTTGTGGGCCCTGGTAACTAAGACCATAGGTCACCCATTACAGCTAAAATCAAAAGTAACTGCTTAATAAACAAGGAAACGGGGAAAAAAACATGAGGGAAAAAATCCCCCCCCCCTCAAACTAAGCAGGTAGAATCAGGATTCAAGTTAAAAAAACTTGAAAAAATGTTGCTGCAACCTTCATCTATGTGGTGTAGCGAAGCAACATGCATGATGTTCTGTGCACTGGTATCCTGGGGCCTGGCATGTAGACTTCTCCATCTTCTCCCAAAATGATGATGGAAGGAAGGAGGAATGTAAACTTTGCCTCTTTTTGGATGAAGATGTGTATGATCCACTTTGTTTTTCTGAGAGCAGTGTAGTTGATCAGGCCTATCCATGTAGCATCTCATAGGGAGTTTGTTGCATCTCTCTGAAGGAGGTGAGCTTGCATGACATAGCGCAAGGTTCTATTTTTGAACTTGATCTCTTGTCTTCTGTGTGTCAGATGGATTTCCAGTCATCTTCATAGCTGCCCCAATAGCCATTTGTGCCCATTTGGGATTAGGATTGGGAGTAGGGACTGGATTTGGATCCGAATCACCTCGAATCTCAATCTCATAAACTGATACAACTAATTATGCTTCTGATTCTGAAATACTAGTGGAAACTGCAAAAGGAGTAGATAGAATTTTTTTACGACCCCTTTCAAGTGGCAGCTGAGAGTGCATTGGATCTGAAAATGGCAAGAAATGTGAGAATTCATATGCCTTGGAGGCATGATTTGCAGCACCCTTCGCTATGATGTTCCCAGTAGAGATATCTGTGATCTCCACTGAGTTAGGACTGAATATCACTCACTTTGGAGGGCTAGAGTGACTCATTTGGTATACATATAACATATTTGCAGCTAAGGAGGGAACATAAAGTACATATTTGAACTTTCCATGTTCAAACTTGATGGAACCCTTCCCTTTGGATTGAATTTGACTGTCATCACCCATGTGAATGCTAGGGTCATCAGTAGACTGTAAAGAAGAGAATGATTCTCTGGATGCAACCATATGATTGGAATCTCCTGAATCAATGAGGAAGGCACGTGTTCTTGAACAACTAGCCTTCAGTGCATGGCATCTCTCATCATGTTTTTCAGTTTCTTCTCTATGGTCATCCTTCCTTGCGCTAGCAGGTATAGTGATGTTATTTTTCTCTAGAAGAAGAGCCATTTGATCTATTGTTTTTCTCATACAAGAGCTTTCTGGATGAAATCCCCTTCCACAGTAAGAACAAAGGATCTTTCCTTTGCCATTCTTCTTGCTTCTCCTCGAACCTGAGGGCTCATTTGACAGCTCTTTCTCCACAGGAGGCCCATTCTTTTGCTTCCCCTTACCATTCGTAGCTTTGCGTCCTCTAGAAACCAATACTTGATCTTTGGAAGATCTGATGATCCCCATTTGGACCATCTTGTCATGCTCATTGGTGAGAGACTCAATGAAGGAATTGAGAGTTGGTATCTTCCAATTCGATGTTGTGAGCTTCCCGATATGAAATGTTTATACAAAGACTGAGTAATTTGCTCCAAGTTTTGAGAGGATGGCAATGATGAGTTGATCATCCTCCTTCTCAACTTTACACAACTTCAACTGGAGCACCAGGTGCTTGAATTTGGTGAAGGAATCATTTAGAGTTTTGAATTTTCCTGGGTGAAGAGAAATCAACTCATTCTCTAGATGATAGACCCTCAGGTCATCTTGCTTATTAAACAAGGAAGCAAGTTGATCCCAAATTTCCTTAGGAGTCTTCAATCTAGTGATGTGCAGAGAAGATTGTTAGAAATCGAAAGGCACAAAATTACGAAAGCTTCATCAAGCTTATTCTACCTCCATCTCCATTGTGACTCTGTAGAGTCCTTTGGAGCGAAGCTGAATCTCAATGTCCTCCTTCCACTGATGGTAGTTGAAATGAGTGAGAGGATCCACAGAAGGGGCCATTGTGCTGCTGTAGCAAATGCAGTGAAGGAGACTGAAAAACCTGTAAATACCACAAAAAAACAAACAAATTAAGGTCAACAACCTGCACATTTGGAATTTTCTTCACATCCAGCTTAGTCAATCAAGCTATCTTGATCAACAATTCCTTTGCATAGGATTTATGTGGTAAATTCTCTGCTTCTGGTGCAGTGCTGGAGAGAGCAATTTTGCTCAAATTTTTTGATCTGGTAGGAAATCTGTAGAAGGAGAAGTGCCTTGTCCTGCCAAATCTCAATCTATGAACCAAGACAAATCTCATAAATAGATCTCACACAAGCAATTTTTCTCAAAATATGACATGAAACAGTGCAATAATGGTTTGCAGTTGTATAAGATTTCATTAATCAAAAGTAAAAAATGGATGATTAATACAATGTAATACACTGGTATTAATAACCAATCAATTCGAATACATGAGAGATAAATTCGAATTGATTGACTCAACCTAACTAAAATGGATAACTGGGCATGTGTAAATCATTATCGGAGCCTAACTAGTTAGCTCCAATTGTCTAAATCAGTACCTCAGCCAGTTTAGAATCAATTAACTAGTCTAACTAAATGTGGTAGGTGAGGAAAGGCACCTTCCCACATGCAGTTAATCAATGACTGACGCTAATTGAATATACCCGGATGTAACTGAATGTAACTGACTCCTAACTGGGCTTGACTAGTCACCAACTGAACTCAATTGAAGGAGGTTGGTTCTGGCACTCCCAGTAGCTCCTAAATTGCAGGGTTTGGTCTATAAGGCGCCTAAACTGATGCATGCAAGTGCAGTCAATGGTAGTTAGCCTCAACTAGTGCTACCCACACTCTAGTAACTAGTATGTAACATCCATAGTTGAATATTCTCAATTAAGTAATTTCTGAAATAACCCACATATCCGTAGATAATAAAATATGAATAAATTGATAGATGAATGATGAAATATTACAAAGTGAGTGCCATATATATATAAATTGGAAAGGCATTTTGGATCCATCCATGAAAGGATGCGTCATTTTAGAATAGTTTACTAATAACTGTTTATTAATTATTAATTATGAATATCAATATGTATTAATATTAATAATATATATATATATATATATATTGTTTGTTTGTTTGTTTGTTGTTATTATTTAAGTTTGTTACAAAGAGCCACATCTTCACAAGTTTTACACTAAAGTCATCATTTTTCAACTTATTATATTTTTACTAGGCCATAATTAAGTGAAATTAATTGGGTTGAGGGGTTAAAAAATAAAAAAAGTACCAAAATTTATATTAAATTTATTTAATAGTTTTATTGTCAATATTAATAAGGGATTGAAAACCTAAATAAATTAAATGAATAATAGCTTTAGTTGGGGGATGCTACCACTTGTCATCCATGCAAATGATAATTGCATGGATTCCAAGTGGATGGATACGTGACGGAAGAGGATTTTGAAAGGGGGGAGTTGGAGAGAAGGGGCATATAAAGTTTGGGGGGAAGGAGAAGGATGAGAGAAACAGAATTGAGGGGAGATAGTTTTTTTTTTGGATAGAGGGGATTTACCAGGGTAAGGGATCGGTTGGTATAGATTATCGGTTAGGGATCGAGGGCCCTTGATGGTAACCTGAGGGGACAAGTTGGGTTAGAGCAGAATCCAATTATTCAGTCACGTACCCCAATTTCAATAACATTTGATGTTTAAGAAAACATTATATTTAACTTTTATTGTAAAGTTTATGACTATTGACCAAGTGGGGTCAAGGATGACTGTAATTAATTATGTTGAATATTTTATTATTTAATAAATAAAAATATAGACAAATAGCCAAAGGAGGCTGTTGAATGAGTGTCCACTGACCCACTAGGAGGAATAGGCTGGGGTGAGAGCAAATAGACACATGGCAACATCCTCAATCACTACTAGCTGTTGCAGGGGGTAACTTCCCTAATTTTGTGGTCATGTTCCCCAAGAAAGTGGAATAGAGCAGGTGGCTCATTAATTAAAAAACTGACCAAAAGACCTAGGCATGCATATATCTATCCATCGAATTCAGCAGGAGGCTGTTCATTCTTTACCTTGTGAAATTTCTGAAGTTGAGAAAGGAGCACAAGAGTTTCGATGAGGGGAAAGTTAGAAGTGGATTGAGTGATTAAGACTGCATTCTGAACTAGTGCAGCCACATAGTTGAGTTCTATACTGTTGAGGACATAAGTACTGTTGTTAAGTACTACTGTTGAGTTGCAGGGGTATTTCATCCGATTTCTCTACACAATGTATTCATCCTGGTGGATTAGTTGACAGGCTCGGGGGTCCTAGGACAAGCAATTGAGCTATCTTCAGGAAAATGTCGGGTGGAACAGGCTCCTTGGGTTGTCATAACCCCAAAATTTCATAAAAATTTAAAATTTTTAAAGCGACATAAAATGTCTTAGATCGCAGTTTAATAACTGCTAGCGGTTAGCGGAAAATGAAACAATTTAACAAATTTTTAAGGATTTGTTTTAAATACATAAACACTTAATACAACTTTAATTTTTTTATAAGACATAGAAAGAGGACTTGCATTTCATTACTGCTAGCTGTACTAATGTTTTCCTTTTGTCAAGTAGGTGAGAAACTATATTTGAAATTTGGGGCTTACTTAGCATTATGCTAACTCAGATGGATTGCTGGTTCTTACAGGTTCAACAGGTAAGCGAATGATCAAGTAGGAGTTTATTTTGTATGATATCGAGAAGTATTTCTTTAGCATGATAAGATGCCAGTAAATAAATTGATAAATATGATGCAAGACTCTGATGAGGTAAAGTAAATTCCTTAGTTGTTTTGGATCTATGACAACATTTATTTTTAGGTCATAATTACTTTTATCCTTAACATCGTAAATGCCATTTACGAGAATCAGTTCTTCCAAGGTTTCTTTCTGTCGTAAGATTATAATACCTATTCCATTATAGATTCTTATAGTGAGTATAGAGCTCCTGACCTTAGCATATAATTAATTCCACTGTATTGTGATCTTACTACTATTGTCATTTTCAAAACCCAAGTGCACTACTTCTTTATGAACATAATCCTATATTTTCAAAGGTAAAGTTTACAATGAGTTATTAGTTTGGTTAAGAGAGAATCTTGCAAAGAGGTTGGTCTTCAGTCTCCTTAAAGACTCCTTCATTTAACAACATCGAGTTTTATGTGAAAAGTTTAGAGTTATTAGTTTATAAAAGATATTGTAATTACAACATATATTTACTCTAATTATTCTTTACTAGTCGTGAAACAATACCAGTTTGTTTGATTTGTTTGCAACTATAATTATCTTTTGCACAGCTAGTTTACAAGCTGTAATCTTAATCTCTAGGTTATCCCCATGATACAAGTGTTATTGCAATGTTTCAACAAACAATGCTACTTTTATTTTTAAGGTAGTTTCTCTACCTAGTAACTACTGTGGTGAAGTTGAAACTAAAGGCAATAACATTATTTAAGGCTTTGCTCTTATATATTCTAGTTCCAAAGCATAGTTTAATATAATCGATGGCAAGGTTTGTATGATGAGAAATCATATGTACAATAGGCTAAGGTCGAAGGCATAAATTTTAATATGGACAAAGATATGTACTTTTACAATATAGTCAATTGCAATATTTTCATTATGGCAAACGATATGAACTATAAAAAATTATTGTTGATAGCATGTATTGCATTATTGGCAATGATAAGTTTACATTCGAATGGGCAAGGTTGACTATAGAAATCGACCCACTCTTGATTATATTTCTAGAAGGGCACGTGGATAAATCTCCACCATGCAGTAGTTTACTTATAACACATCGAAACCCTACTCTCTTGCATTTTTCTTTGAGGGTTTGTTTCCTGTATGCCGTGCTGTGAAAAATCTTCGCGGCCATGAGAGGCCTGCTCTGCCTTAACCATTGGTGTTGAGTTTGCAATATTGTGCAAATGTGGTTCAGGGTTTCGTAGTAGGTGTTTTAAGTTTTCTGCAGTGAGTTGAGAGTACATGGTGTGCTTGGTTTTGAACTCCTTCACATAGCTCGAAACCTGGAACTGGTCTTTATCCTTGTGTCTGTCCTTTCTTTGCTTCAACATCGAGGAGATTGAGTGCTGTATCTTTGTTGCCTTTGTCACAGGGTTGGCATGAGGGTTTGCTTGCTTCTCTGTGTAGTACACTCACACTGGTGATTGTTCCTTCTCGGCTCCAATAACTCTTACTCACAGGTAATGATTTTACTTTGTACTCAATCCTTTCGTCGAATTATTTTCTAGTTAAGGTTTTAATAAAAATTAGAAAAGAGTTCTGAATAATGTTTGGTTTATAAAATTGCAGGCTACCGCCAACGGCCCCAGACTTTGAAAGGAATTGCCTCTCATGCGTCGGTTAACTTTGTGGCTTCCAACCGGTAAGCCCCGGTCTCGATGTGGGTTCTCCCTACTTACGATATGGGTTGTTGGATAAAATTTCCAGTGGTTGGAAGCATGGCTTCAGATTCTCCGTTGGTTAAGATATTTAGTTTGTTTATTACTCATATTTTAAGTGAAAACCCTTGCGGTGCTCGCTGGGTAGCACAGGCTCTTGGGACGTGATGTGTATTTGGTTTTGGTTAAACAAAATCAGCCTTACGGCTTGATAATGTAATATTGTTGGTTTAAGAATATAAGAAACTCCTTATGCTGTGATTTTAAAAAGAGCTCTGTTTCGTTTACTTCAGTTTTACTTTTACATGAAGACTGTGAACTGTGTTTTGTTTAACCTGTCAGTAATGTATTTAACTTACTGTTAATATAAAAGATTTATATATATATTTGGTTATAATAAGGAAGACTGTGGATCAGTCTAGTTGTATAGTTCACAGGGTTTTTTACCCTTATAGTTAGCAATGTACTTGGTTATATTTTAGTACAGGATTATTATGTATTTGATTTTAATAGTAGAAAGGGTTTCGCCCCTTTGATTTTTACAGGCTATAATCCTACCTAGATTTGAGATTTATATTGTACATGGTTTGTAATTACTAGTGTAATTTGTTCGTTATTTACCTATATATTTTATTCATTACTACTCTGTAAATTATAAATTATTTTAAACTCTATTTAGAAGATAATGTTAAATTCCAGTACTTGGCTTTTAAGGGTTTAAAAGAAATACTGTAAACCCTACAACTTACGAAAAATTGTTTCTGCTTAAAGTATTCTTGATTGTGTTTTTAAGAAAAGGAATCATGGAAGATAGTGTGATTTACAGTTGTACTTATGATGTTAACTCTGTAGGAAATGAAAATATTCTAACAGTTTTACTTCCAGTTTTTAGTTAAGAAATGATACTTAGATTTCTAGTGCAGTATACTTAAAAACTAGAATAATCTCGACTCTCAGTAATTTTTGTAAATATAAAAGGATTATAAAGAATCCTTACCCTGGTTTTTGGTTAAGTTAATATTTAAAAACTGTTTTGCTATTATCTTTTTATGTGCTTTCTCAAACATTAGTTTTTTATTTTACTGTAATATTTTTATTTCCTATCAGTATACTAATACTGCAGTAATATTATATTTACTATTTTCTTATACCTGTGTTTCCATTTAGTTGGTTTAAGTAAAACAATAAGTGTAAGCAAAACATAGCACTGCTTTTTCATTGTATTCATAAACATTGAAATAAAATCTATTTCTATTTACATACAGATACACGAATCATATCTACTATTTTCATTTTAATAAAAGAATTAATTCATTTACTTAAAACAATCCAACCGTGCTAGAGTACGACCCGAGTTCAGGTGTGGAAAAACACAACTTGGAAATTTAATTTCTATCTATTTCACTAATTACATGATCATTTCCATTTCTATAAATAATCTATCAATTTTACTGAACTTAACATTACACAGTTACTTTTCATTCCTAAACCCTAAACACTAACAATGCCTATAATAAATAAACTATGAATTATTTAACTGAAGACAGTAAAAACAAAATAGAACCTGATGAGAACAAGACGACAACAGCTTAAGGAGGCCGTTCCTCCCTACCAAAATCCTAGAGACCACTCAAACAACGCTTCCTCAGGACCCCCGAGCCTGTTCCTGGTCTTCTTGGCTTAGAATTAGGTGGAGAATGCAACTGTAAAAACCTCTGTCACCTGACTGGTTCAATTACCTCAGTAATAACAATATGCTGTCAGCAGTATGATCTTCAGCTTAAAAGCCGCAACTAGTTCAATCTCAGCAGTTATCCCCTCAAACACATTCCAGACTCCCCTCCATTGAATTTCTCTTGAGTAAATTCATTCACCCTGAATGATCACTTCTCTAGAATGAGCAACCTCAGCTCTCTTCAATGGGAAATTTTATAGAGATGCCTAGGTCTTCTGGGTCAGTTTTCATTAAATGATCCACCTGCTCTGATTCCACTTTCTTGGGGAATCATGACCACAAATATAGGGAAGTTGCCACCTGCAACAGTTGGAAGTGGTTTGAGGATGCTGCCACATGTCAATTTTCTCTCCACCCAGTCTCCTCCACCAAATGACCAGTAAACACTCTTTTAACAGCTCTCCTAAGCTGTTGTCTCCTCATTTATTTATTTATAAATAAAATATTCTGAATTTACCTTAAATATTCTTGACCCCACTGGGTCATCAATTACAACTTAGCATAAAATTTAACACAATGTTCCTCAAATAATATAAAATTGTTTTTACAAATTGGGGCATGTGACATGGGTTGTCTTCTACAAATTACTAGGTTCCATTGTGTTATCTTATTTATTTCTATCCAAGCAAATTACTGGAATGAAAGCAGCCATGTTTAGTTTTTCTTCTATTACATAGATACTTTGAATCTTCTAGTCGAATGCTTAAGTTTGCAATTTATTCAGGAAAGTTTACTTGTATATGATTATCAGAATAAATGAGTCTAGAATTAGAAAAAATTGATTAATGAGTACAATTCATTTCTGCATTTTTTCACTCATATTACGATGGCGTACTCTAGTACAGAAGGATTGTTTAGTTATAGATAGGAATGATTATACATGGATAAAATGATCTCAACTGTTATCTAATTGTAGAGTTTACATAGAAACAAATCAACAATCTTTTCTTCTGATAAGTTACCAGCAATATCTTCAAGTAACTAATTTATTATTGGAAGCTTTTTATTGTTATTTTTCTAGCTATTTATCATAATATTCTATTTCTAGAATTTAACCTTTTATACAACAACCTCTAAGAACATTTACATAGAGTCCATTATAGCAAGATTTTATCACACGGTCATTAAACTGTGTGTAGTATAATACATTAACAATTACTGTAATACAATCTATTGATTACACTTAGTAAAGAAAAACCATTCATTATTTTAAAACTTTAAAACCTAAATTATAAACATGTTACTCTAGTCATTTTATAATAAATAATGCACATTTAAATGTTTTACCAACTATCCCAACTTTAGTATTTAACTTCTGTACCCTAACCTCAAACTGTTTCTTTTTAAACATCTAGTTCAATTAGTTCATGATGTTCAATCAATAGACTGAAAATGGTTAAAATTATAACACCTAGTATTATAGTACATAAATTAAGTACTGATTAAACAAAACTTTAAACAATCGGTATAACACTAATATTATTATTAATATCTGTAAACATTTCTTCTAAACCCTACTCATTAATACAATCCTTCATATCCATTTACAAAACCTATTACCACAGCTAGCGAATATTTAAAAATAGTCAACTATATACTTAAAAAAAAGTACAACTCTTACCTCTTAAAAATTTGTCCAACAGTTAAGTAATTCAAAGGATAGATTTCCAATTTATCCAATTAAAAAGAAGACTATCACAATCTAATTATTTTTATACAAATATCGAAGATCAGAAGACAACTAGCTTACTTAAATACCAAAACTGTTTATTAAAAACCAAACCCAAGGTTAATCCTTTACGGTACAGATTGCACAATTAGAATTTCAACAAAAAAATTGCCAATGGCTTAAACCAGTTCCCAATCATAGCAGAATACTCTTTATCAGGCTTAATGCACTGCGCAATTGAAAATACAAAAGGAAAAAAAATGCTAACAGATATTTACACTTTGACCCGTAAGCTCTGCCTTTTAAAACAAAAGAACTTTAATAAGAGTCTTAATTTATCAAGAAGTTAACCAATACAGTCGCCACATTGTTTAACTCATTTTACCAACATCTTTAATGGCTCATAGCCTCGAAAGAGTTACAGTGGTTGAGCAAGAGGCCGAGAAAGCTTCCACATAACTTAATCACAGTATGAACAATGATTTTAAACCTCAGAATAGTATTATTCTTACCCTAAATAATTAATTACAAGGGTTGTAGCTCATTTGTGAAACCCTAAGGGTTATCACCAAGGACGACCTTACAACCTCCACCACTATTCCAAAACAAAACAACAACCGCTACAAGTAGTATGAACACCACAGACACAATCATGACGAAGGGTACCCCAGGTTGGAACTGAGGCTTACCCGAGCCTTCTCGCTCACACCATTCAGCTCAGGGATTCACCTTCAACATTCCACCATGCAATGCCAAGCAATTTAACCTAACATCAAACAAAAATTGCTTAGAACTGTTTAGTAAATAGCTTAGTATGAATAAAAGAAAAGAATAATGCTTGAAGGATTCGTTACAACTTACCAGTTTTAACGTCGAGCTAGAAGAAAATGGTTATGATGAAGAACCAGAGCTTCAAGCCTGCTAACTCCATGGGAAAACAAGAGTGGCAATTGTTTAAACATTGAGCTTGAAGAAATGATTATGGCGAAGAACCAGAGCTTCAATCCTGCTAAATCCACGGGAAAATAAAGAGTGGAAATTGTTGCAGAGACCTGAGGAGGTTGAGGGCCTGTTGGCCTACTCGTCTATCCAAAAACAAAACAAATAATGAATCCAAGCGGGTTTTAGGGCAAAAAATTGAATGCAGTTGCATAGGGTTTATCACCCAAAATTCCTCCACCTTACGAGCATCCACCACGTGTATCACACTAACTTTGAAATATTTTATTTGCTTGATATAGTTTAAACCTACATGTAATCCCGGCGATGTATGTGAAAGTCACACCATTTACCTTTGTTAACAATAAACAATTCATTGTTATGCATGTTGGAGTTTTAGCTAGGCTATAGTTGTTATTTTAGGCATCAACTACATACCTAGGTTAGTTTTGTTAAATTTGTAGTTAGTTTCTAGTTTCCAAAATAATAATGTTAATTTTTAGGCTTAGGTAAGTTCTAGGATTAACATGGTTAAAGTTCATAGTTATAAAACTTTGGAAATGTATTTAGGCTTTTAGTACTACAAACAACTAAAAGCATGTTTGATAATTATAAACCATCAATCATATAAATTATTTGTTAGAACAAATAATCACACTACCAACTCCAATTTCTACCTAGGTAAAAATAGTCCTTGCTATAGGCCTAGGAATTCTTACACTTCGATAATCTAGACAATAAATAGAGTTTAAGGATCTTTCCTAACTTACTCGTTTACTCTTCTGATCCTTGAATTATTACATCGTAAACCTTGAAGCAACTTTTTACTTGTGAATTCTGTACAAGCATCGGATCTGCATTAGCTTTGAAAAAAGATAAGTAAGCCTCGGGATAACCCCAGGCCCCCTTTAGTAAGAAAAGAAAATAACCATCAGAATATTACACATATCTAAAGAAAATAACCATCGGAATCATACACATTCTTACAAATAAACCAATTATTTGAATTCAATAATTTATTTTAACTCATTAACTGTTAACAAACATTTTATTATTCAAGACTAAAAATCAATATAGATTGAGTACGGTTAGTGGCTTGTGACTTACAAGTTAGTAAGTAAAATTATGTAGCCTCCTAGTTACAGTTAACCAAAGAGTATTAACTCTTGAGTTTTATCTTGATGTCTTGTCTTTGTAACCTATCTATTAACTAGACTGAAGTTAATTATTAAACTAGCATGCTGGCTATGATTTAGTGTTATTACCACATAGAAAAATTTAAAATTTTTGTGAATTTTTGGGGATGTTACAATTCATTGGAGAAGGAATGGTAGACATGCTTCACTTCAGGAACTCCAAGAAGTCTGCTAAAAGTAAGTTGTTCAAAACCCCCTTAGTTTTATTTTAGATCCAATTGAATAACAGAGTTTTTCTAAGAAGGTATTAAAACTTATTTCTAAAAATTTGTGGAAAATTATTTTGTTTGCTAATAAAATAAGGTAGAGATAATCAAACTATGCTCATTTTTGCTCTCTTTCTCATCCTTTTAAAGAAAGTACAGTAATTGAAACATTGATGGAAACGATTTAAAAGCTACATTAAATCCCCGTGATTACTATCTATAGATCCAATTTTCACTGTTAATTTTGAAAGCAAATATTTTTTATTTGTGAACTCAATTGACTCGCAACTTATTTTTCCATCGTCAATCTGATGGGAAAACTGAGGTTGTGAAATTTTTTCTTGAAGGTTAACTTCGTTGCTTTGCATATGATAAACAAACACAACGGGTCAACTGGTTTCCCTATGCAAAATGGTGGCACAACAAATCCTTCCATCATAAAAAATGGCACAATCTATGGCACTTTATAGAGATCATCTTCAATCCACCACATCATCCTTAAAAGAGACAGATAAGGTTCATGTAGCAAAGAATCTCACAGAACACCAACAAGAGGTTCGCCAACTATTGAAAGATAACTTGGCTATAGCAAAAAATAGGATGAAACTACAAGTACATTAACATCGTAGTGGAAGGAAAAAAATATTATACAACTTGACGAGAACTCTTGAGAGTCTTGAGAGTTTTCATTTTTAATAAGTTACATTTAGTGGCTATTTTTACCCATGAATCGAAAAGTGGTGCTACCAGTAGCAACATTTTTTTTCAGGGCTAAAATTATGACTTTTTTTAAACTTTGACCGATGTCGGTGCAATCAAAACCCTAAATCAACCCCTGAATTGAAAAGTGGTGCTACCAGTAGCACCATTTTTTGGGCTAAAATTGCAATTTTTTGAAAACCTCGGTCGATATCAATGCAATCAAAACTCAAAATCAACCTCCAAATCGAGAAGTGGTGCTACTAGTGACACCCCTTTCTTCCATCGTCTTACACTTGTATTCATTTTGAAACCATGCATGATGTAATTTTTTTTCTTTTAAATAACTTAAGAAAAATATATATCATAATTTTACTTAAAAAAATATAATTTTTCTAAAAAAATTGAAAGAAAAAAAAACTCATTTAAATTGTTTAAAAGATCTTTTTTTTTTATTATAATAAATTTGAAATTTACCAAAACAAAACAAATACACAAATAAAAATAAAAATAAAAACAAATATTAGAATAAAATTTAAAAATAAGGAAAAACCAGTTACAAAATTAAAAAAAAAACAAAATCATAAAATAAAATATAAAAAATACAACAAAATAATAAAAAAAATTAAAACAATTTACAACCTTAGATGGGTGGATGTTATGCTCTAACACATTGATTCTCCCAATTTTTATACATATTGAAATTCTAGAAAACTTAAAAAAAAACATTTAAAATTTAAAAATAACAAAAAAAAATTTAAATCAAAAATTAAAAATCAATAAATAAAAAACAATTAAAATTATAAATTATAAAAAAGTTAAAATTAAAATTAAAACATTTAAAATAAATAAATTAAAAAAAATAACACACACATCGCACCCCTCCCATCCCCCTTGTCCCTCCCCTTCCCCCACATCCCCTCTTGTCCTTCCCCCCATTCCTCGGCACATCCTTTACCCCTTCCACCATCTCCCCCTCCACTTGGCTCTTGTCACCCCCCTTGCACCCGCACAACAACTGGGTCTCAATTATGGAATCAAGACTCAACCGTTGGGGGTATATGGAGGGCGAAGGGGAGGTGTAATAAATTGAGTCTCAAACTTTGTGGGGGTGCGAGAGGGATATTGTAGGATTGAGGGGGTGAAGTGGAGGTGGAAGAGGTAGTGGAGGGAGGGAAAGGGGTAGGGAGTGGATGAGGGAGTAGAAGCAGGGGAGAGGATGGGCCTAAGAGTTTCTCTCTCAATATATCAAACTGTAGTGTCCCTCATTGGAAATTTTGAAAAAAAGTGCAATAAGGGCAATTTTTTTAGCTTTACTAGTCAATACTGTAGGGGGTTCCAACTGACTCCAAATGGTCTCAAATTTGAAATGCAAGGGTAGGCTAAGTCTTAGAGAATCCCAAGATGTACTATAATACTTTGTATCTGACTTTAAGCTTCTGCAACTTGGTTTGGGGCTAAGGAGAGAAAGTGCAAATTTCCTAGGAAATTGAGGTCAAATACCCCCAGGGGTGGAGGCCAATTTGGCTCTTCAAATTAAGTACGACCCTCCCAAATTTAAGAAAGGAGAATGGGGATAAATATCAAACATTAATGGCTATCATTAATCATGGTTATTAAGCTCTGCAAACTGATTATGATGTGCAACATTTGTATGGTAACTTTCATGGAAATTGCATTACTAGCTCAAATTTGACACATGAAAAAGTAGAATAGATGGTTATGAAAGTAACACCAGTATAGATCCATATTAACTATGGCTCTACCAAGCGTCAAGAGGGATCAAGTTCTCTTGAGGTGCAAACCCTTTTTAATTTACAAAAATGTCTAATAAGTATTCCTACTTGGAGGGAAACGACCAACTTGCTTAAGTAATTTCAAAATAGGGTAAATACCAGTAGAAGAATGAGCAAAGTAACATTAATAATCATATAATCAAATAGTTTTCCAAAAATTGCTTTACTTGTCTTTCTTTAAAACTAATAATGAATATTAAGAGTAATTAATGAGTAAAATAATCCATATAAAATTTTAAAATCTAGATTTATTGGAATTTGAAAACATTTTACCATCAAATGAAGATTTTAAACATGTATCCAAATGTTTTTGATGAATGACTTGTTTTATGTAAGTGATTTAAGGCACATGGTTTTAGTGGCCTGTGGTTTCTTGCTAGTTGTATTTTCGTTTAAAGAACCTTATAAATATGGTTGTAATATTTCATTGTAATAGCTATAATTCTGTAATTTATTTTCTATCACATATTTTATTCCTAACATAATGTGTGCTTAGGTTTCAAGTTCACGAAATTTTAAATTGAAATTTGATATATAATTACATAAATGTGTTTTACAATTTAGCTAATTTTAAATTAAATTTTATATGTTCTTGGTTTTATAATTTTTCTTTTTACTACTCAAGTCAATTGAATTTTACTATTAATATTTGTAAGATTGTGAGTATTTTCCTAATATGGTTGTATATTTATATGAGTATAATATTTTTTATTTTTTATTTTTTTAATTAGCCGACATGTGCCACTTCAACATTACAGATGGGACACATCTCACCCATTTGAGCTGTAGACGGGACAGATCCCTTTTAATATTTGTTGTTTTTTAATGTATTTTTTTTCATTTTCAATTTGTCTAGGGGCATTTTAATTTTTTTAATGTCTTTTTTCTTTGTCTATTTTTTTCACATTCAATGATTTTTTTATATTTTTAGAGAAAATTGTGTTTTTATAATCGAAATTAGGATACCTTTTCTTTTTTTAAGTTTTTAAAAAGATTTTATTTTACACCATGCATGATTTTGAAATGAATGCAAGTGTAACTCAATGGAAAAAAAAGGGCTACCAACAATAGCACCACTTTTCAATTCGAGGGTTGACTTTGGATTTTAAGTTTTGATTGCACCAACATCAGTAATATTTCAAAAAGTCATAATTTTTGACTTGAAAGAAAAAGGTGCTACCAATAGCGTCATTTTTCGATTTGGGGGTTGATTTAGGGTTTTGATTGCATGGACATTTGTTGGGGTTTCCAAACAATTGTAATTTTAGCCCCCCCCAAAAATGGTGTTACTAGTAGCACCACTTTTCGATTTGGGGGCTGTTATAGATATTTTCAATGCAAAAGTATGAGTTTTTATGACAAAAGTTCTCCTTTTGAGTATAAAGTTCTCGTTAGTTGTATAATTTGTTGAAATTTGAAGTGGGGGATTGGTTATTAATGAGGATGCAACCATACAAATAGATATACCTCAAGCAACAAAATAAAAGCAATAAATTATCACCCAAGTACTGTGGTCTTCATAAGGTGTTGCAAAGGATTGGAAGTATGACTTACAAACTGGAGTTGCCTCCATCTTCGCATGTACATCCAAGCTCCTAGAAATTTTTTTTGGCAACAAGATTCTAGTTCATGATGATGATGATGATGATTAACATCCATTGAGACCAACTTTGGTCTATCGGTCCTAAGAAGGATATTACTTGGTTTACTTTAAAATCTTGCTCATGTGCTCAAAAAACTTGCTAAGAAGCTTTTCAAACTCACCGTAGTTTTGGCATGTTATGAGGTTATAAAGGTTTGTATTGTAGAAAATACTATGAAACTCAGATTTGAAGTGGGTGTAAGCAAGGCACTCTAAGAGAAATTGATTTTAATCTCAACGTTCATAGACTCACACAGATGGCAAACCCTTTCCACCCATGGAGTTTTATGAATAAACCAATGCCATGTTTCACTATGGAGTTCATGAGAGTTCGTTCTAATCTTTGCTATATTAATTTTCTTCCATGATCTAGTCACTACTGAGAGATACTTTTGATCTTCCAAATTATGATTAATGACCTCCTTATAGTATCTTAATTTTCTCTTAACCGCTAAAGTTTCCTCACGCCTTCTGTAAATTTTCATTTTCATCATTTCCCCAATGGTTTAACCAAGCCATGGTATCTTTACACCAATACCCCTTGAGGCATAGTTGGTTTTGGCTTGAATTTAAAGCAATTTTAGGAAGTCTCTCGTTTCCCATGTTATTTATCTTATGATTGTACATCAGGTACAAGCTAGTCATAGCCATGTTCTCGATGGGGGAAATACCCACTTCTATGAGGAGAATAGGATAAGGCGTATTGCTTTTAATTTTGAGGTTATAAATTATAAACTGCTTCTGGATTTTTTCAATCTTCCTCCAAGATTCCCTAGAAATGCTACATCCCCATACTTCACAACGATACAAGATAACAGGGATGACAAGAGTTTCAAAGAGGAACTTATTTTTATCCCACATGACCAGATTTGTTGATTTATAGTTATTTTCAAGACCAAAATAAGCTTTCCACCCTCCATTAATCCTTTTCTCAATGCTATAGTTCCAATTGAGCTTGCGATGAATATCAATTCTGAGATACTTGTAAGAAGTCACTTCCTCTAGATTTCTATTATCATAAATCAAATTTGCATAGGTGTCTTTCTTATATTTTGTAATCATGATGATTGCCTTGTTGGTGTTAACAGTCATACCCATGTTAGAGTAAAAATATTTAAGAATTCTTAATTGCTTATCGAGATCAGAAGGACGTCTTGCCATAAGAACAATATCATCGGCATAATGTAGGAGGATGATAACTATCCCAGCGAAGATTGTACCGACACAGCCTACTTCTTCTAAATACATTTCTAGCTTATCAATGTATGCCAAAAAGGTTAGGGGAGAGGGGGAATCCTTTTTTAACTCCAATATTACAATGTATATTTGTTGTCCACCCCTCATTATTCTTAGACTTGGCAATGAATTTTTCGTATAACCTTATCATGACAACTATCAACTCAAAAGGAATCTTAAACTCCTCTATCCTATTCCACATGTTATTTCTAGGCACTGTATCAAAAGGGATTGGCGAAGAATGGAAAATCATTCTAGAACTTAAAACAACCCTTGAAACATAGATCAAGAAATTGTGAAATTGAGTAGTTACTAAGTACATCAAGTGGAAGAACTTTCCAATAGAAGAGGTAAGTCTCAACCTCCATTGTGAACTTAATATAGTTAACTACATCAAGTGGAATAACTTTCCAATAGAAGAGGTAAGTCTCAACCTCCATTGTGAACTTAATATAGTTGGATATAATATTTAAGTTATCTGAAAACCTATCTAGATTCTCTTTTCCATTTAACCAATTTACATTAGTGTCACCTACAAATCTTATCCACCACTTAGGTTGTAGCAGGAAGGATTCAAGTGCTTTCTTTCTAAGTATTCCATGTATATGTTGGCTAACACTAGGAAGGGAGGGGACCCCATTGTGATCCCTTTGACCTATTCATGGATATTTCCTTTAATACTAAAGTAAGAATATTTTAGACACACATTGACCATGCCTTGTTGTCTCCTCATTGGTGATATATTTTATAACCCTTACAACAATAGACAAATAAAGATGTCATTCAAAAAAATCATAGAGAACCTCTGTTAAGATAAATAATGATAGGATTAGTAAGACTTCCTTGCCTTACATAATGGGAACAATGAACAAAAAAATGTGAGAATACTATAAAAAAAATAACATTAAAAGCCACATTTCCCCTCCCAATACAATTAGAAATAAACTTGACTCAATAAAAAAACCAGAAATATCTTAAACAACAAAAAATAGTCCATGTTATTTAAAGGAACAAGGTGCTTAGTACAAGCAAATACTAAAAAAATCATATGCATATGTTACACAAAACCCTACACAAAGATTTTCCTTAGCTAAGAAAATCTTTTAAAAATGCCAAAATTATTGCAGAGGAAAATCAAAATATGAAAATAAAATTACACAACCAATGGGAATAAGGACAATGAAAACAATCCAAATAGAGAAGAGGCTTTCAACTGAGTGTAAATTGGTGATAGTTTATCCACCCATAAAAACAAACCGCAGGATGGCTTAATAGTCTCATTCTTAATCCATAGCCTTTATTAAAGGATTGGATGGATTATATATTATGTTTAGATAAGTTGCAACAACACCCCCCCACTTGCACATTTGTCATACTTGTATTAATATAATATCTTTGGGCTATAAACATTCAACACTTTACTCCTAAATATGAGCCTAACTAGGTGGCTCAAAATGTTGAGATATAAAGAAAACAAATGCAAAGTGCTTTTTTCTTCTATAATTTTTAAATGTGTAGAAATGATTAATGAGATATTCAATTTGATGGTGTTCAGAAGAAAATCAATCTTAAATATTGCAAAGAAACAAACAAAGAAAAAAATTCATGTCAAACAATAACAAACCATTCACACTTCTCTTAGAGAAGGGAATATCTTATGTAGGGTCAAAAGTTGATTGTTTTGTCTAGCAAAGGATCGACAGATGGGAAAAGGGCCCAAACAATGTGCTTTGTTGACATTGTTTATTTTACACAATCCTAAGAATATTTTGATCTAGTATACTAGGTTGCATGGAGAGTTTATAAGGAAATCAATTCTTTGTGTAGTTGGGAGTTTACAATCCAAAGCTCAGAAAAGAAGTCTATAGGACTCATCACAAAATGGAATAAATCATGTGTTGCACAAATTTCAACCTTGTTTTCTTCAGCCATGGTGGTTAAGTTTGTTGTCAAATGAATTAGTTAAATCCTTCACTTTACTAAATGTTTATGGTTCATTTTTAAATCAAGAGGATTTAAAGGATTTTGAGAAGAGAGATGATGTTATTGTTGGAGAGGATCTTATTTTTGTTTTGAGACAAAGGAAACTATTTGGAGATTTAGGAAGAATGAATATTTTACTAGACCGTCTACTTGAAAAGATGAAGATGAAACATTATGACATTGAAACTATAAAATTTTAATCCTCATGAAGGAACAACACATTAAGCATAGATGGTATACTTGAGTATCTTGATGGATTTATTATCTTAAAACCTATAATGGAGGGAGAGGATAAGATCAAGGCTAGGGATACTTGAAACTTTCTCAAACCATTCACCCATTTTTTTGTGGTTTGAAAAAAATGATTCAAAACCCAACCCATTCAAATTAAGGAACACTCTAGTTAAGGAACATTGGAGACACTACGATATAAGTCATTCGTTGAGATTCAACAACATATAAGATTCACGATAAGCTTAAGTATAAAAACAATTTAACTATGTACAAGTCAAGGGTTAGTTTTAAGGAATCCAGGAAGGACATAAGAGATGTGTAAGGGAAAATAGCCCTCTTTATGCAACCTCATTGATAATGGTATTATCACTAAAGAAAATATGCTTACCCTCAAGAGGATGGATGAAATAAAAAGGAAATTTCCAGAATGGGAGGAATCCAAATGACATCAGAGGCATCAAGCCATTTTGATAGCTCAAGGAGATGAGAATACCACATTTTTTGAAATTATGCTAAAATGAAAAGAAAAAAAATGGGTACACTAATGGGATATATAAGGTGAAGAAGGCAAGAGGGTCTCATCATTTCAAGGCATTGCTAAGTAAGAGTTCATCATTTTCATGCACACTATAAGGAAACACCTTGATCCATATAGCAAATATTATTTGTGTTTCCTTTTATTATTTCACATTCATGGATGAAGAACAAAATGAAGATTTGATGGTTGAGTTTATAAAGAAGGGATTCAAATCAATGCTCCATTCATTTTTGAAGAATAAGAGTTCAAAGTTTTATGCATGGCCAATAGATTTTTAATCTTGTGATATCATTGAACATTACTTGTTAACAATGGTAGAAGAGTGGGGTTTGAGAGTAGGAGCCAACGATGGGGTTTGATGGTTGTATCAACGAAAGTCTAGTTTTGAATCCATGTGGCTGGTGGAGGAAAGGATACCTTGTCCTTAAAGGTTTTGTATGACAATGATGGTGATCATACTCCCATTGATTATGTCGTGTCCAAGATTTAGGCTAGCCTCGAACTATGAGATTTGTATTCCAGGTAGCGTAGTTACAAAATCTTGTTGGGTGTTCTGGATGTTAGGATTATAATCATCCCTTGTCCAATTTGGTCTATTATGTCTAAATTAGGAGTCTTTTCAGTTTTTATTTAGTCACTAGCACCATTGGGTTCACATGCCCTAAGTGGGCCACATGTACCATGTAACAAACTTAAATAATAACAACAAACAATATATATATAAACATTAATTATTAATATTAATACATATTGATATTCATAATTAATAATTAATAAATAGTTATTAGTAAACTATTCTAAAATGACGCATCCTTTCATGGATGGTATCCAGAGTGCCTTTCCAATTTATATATATATGGCACTCACTTTGTAATATTTCATCATTCATCTATCAATTTATTCATATTTTATTATCTATCGATATGTGGGTTATTTCAGAAATTACTTAATTGAGAATATCCAACTATGGATGTTACAGTGGTATCAGAGCTATATGGACCTTGGACGACATTATTTACACCTTGTGTAGATTTGGGTTTCCCAAAAATATAGGACTTGTCCTTAAAAAAAATAAAAAAATAAAAAAAGGGTAAAAGTAACTCCCCCAAAAAAAGATAATTAAAAAAAAGTGAAAAAAACTAAAAACAAAAAAGAAACTAAAAGAACGAGGAAAAAAAAGGGAAAGAAAAAAAAAGTAAAAAAAAAGAAAAGAGAGGGTAAAAGTGAAACCACACTTGGTTTCTTAAAGTGGGTTTGGGTTTGAATATAAAAAATGCATAATAATAACTACAAAGAAGCAAGTGGGATTTGAACCTAGGTAGGGAAGGTAACACTTATTCCTCCCAACCACCCAATCTACTTGCATTTTACAAAGTATTGGAAAAAAATAAAAGTCAAGGACTAGAATTTGGAAGGTTATATATTATTTTATATAACTTAAGTTTAAAAATAATAATTATTATTATTATTATTATTTTATTAAAAAATAATTATTTTTGGAAAAAAAAGGGTTATTTGACCTAACAATAAATAGTCGAAGAATTTTTTTTCCAAAAGAGACATATTGAGAATTATTATAGCTTTTGTATCTACCATTTTAGAAGAAACGAAGACAAAAGTGAAGTAGAAACATAGTCACAAACAATGGCTACTACATATTCGGAAATGAAGGCACAACTACAAACAACAGTTAACGAGTTAGAACAATACAGGGCGATCAATAAAAGTCTACAAGCTGAGGTTGAGATGAAAAATTGGTTGAAAGAGAGGAAAGAAGATGAGAATCACCTTTTATGGAATTAGAATCGACAGCTAGAACGAACCATAAAAGATAACAAGAAAATGTTATCTGATCAGGATAAAGAAATATCATGTTTAAAAATTCATAATCAAAACCTAGAAGACCAAATCAAAAAGTAAAAAAATGACAACAAATCACCATATGGATGCGATAATGAATTAGAAGAAGAAATAAAGCATCTAAACAAACTCATCATGGAAAAAGATGTTGAATTGGCGCAAGTTTGGATGAGGTTAGAAAATCAAGAAGCAGAGTTACGTCATCATAAACAACAAAAAGAAAAACTCTAGCAGTGGTATGACGATAGTAAGAAGACACATAGGTTAGAACTGACAAAAGTCAACAAGGTTTTATCAAGCCGTTCCGAAGAAATTTTCAGATTAGGTAATCATAACAAGACACTAGTCACACAAATTAAGAAGTTGAAAAGTAGTCGGAAGACAAAACAATCTACGGAAGACATTGAAGGAAAACTTCTAGACAAACAGGAAGAAAATCGTTGTATCAGAAGGCATAATGAAGATCTTCAAGAACAACTTAAGAAGTCTGAAGATGACAGAAAATCACATATAGAAGTGATTAAGAAGTTTCAAAATGATAACATGCAATTAGAAAACAAGTTGGAAAAGATACAGAACGAAACCTTAAAACCTCAAGAGACGAAAACACAACTTTATACTCAGATCAATACTAAAAAAATGACACTCGTAAAAGACAATGACATTGTGAAAATTCCATATCGACACCCCAACCATAAAAATAGATATTCTAAAAAGTGGGAAATGTTGAAAGATAGCGGTACCAATGTGATCAAATCTCCTAACGATAGATCAGTGTGGAATGCCAACAGTCCACAACAAATCAATTTGGGATGGATTGATTCATCCACATATCGGAAGTTGTGCTCAACTCTTAGTAGTTTGTATTGACATGNTAATAATTAATATTAATACATATTGATATTCATAATTAATAATTAATAAATAGCTATTAGTAAACTATTCTAAAATGACACATCCTTTCATAGATGGTATCCAAAGTGCCTTTCCAATTTATATATATATATATGGCACTCACTTTGTAATATTTCATCATTCATCTATCAATTTATTCATATTTTATTATCTACGGATATGTGGGTTATTTCATAAATTACTTAATTGAGAATATCCAACTATGGATGTTACACTCTTTAAATGAGTGCACAAAGCTTCATGAGATGGTCTTTTAGAATAATTCACAAAGTCTGAAGGACTTGAAATATTGAATTTTTTTGAGAAGTGTATAACACCAAAATAAAAATGGATTAAGAATAAGTCTTAAGGGATAGAAAAATTGTTCTTTGAGAACTTTGAGATATTTAAAAAATATATATATAAACAAAGAAATGCGAAAATATTTTTTTATATAAACAAGAGGAAGAGTTGCATATAGGCCGACCCCAACAATATCAAAGAATTTGCAGAGTAATCAAAGTTTAAAAGCCTACATACCTTCTAAAATTATTTTAAAGTTTCAACAAAATAGGTTTGTCTATGTACTATTCCACTACCTCTAATTGTGTAAATTCTAACATACTGGCCACCAAGGCTTATACAAAAAATCATTGATCAAAATTTAGAAAAGATAACACATAAATTATTCCTGTACCTGATAACACATAAATAGCTCCAAACTTGACTGTGGAGGCTTCTTCCATGGGCGATGAATTTTCCTGTTGTATTGATTCGTTGAGGATTCTTCCAACTCTCCATGTCCTTCTGGATGTCATTAAGTGTATCCATCAGTTTCCCAAACCTATTCTCATTCCTTTTAGCTTCATGGAAAGTTGTTGAAACTGGTGTTGAAGGTTTCCAAAGGCCTCTTCAGCTTTTCGTGCCGCCTAGCTTGGATTGTCTCAAGATTCATCATTGGCACAATAATTCCTCTATATCCCCAGCTTGAACACATGCACTACCTTCTATGTCATCCAGACACAAAATGAAATTGGTGAAATCCTCAATTTTTTATTTATTTTCTTCATAGACAACAATGACGATTTCATAAACACATCGTAACATTATCTTGTAATCTGCCATGAATCCCTTCAGCTTCAAATTTTCATTAAGAATAAAATCCTACACATTAAGATCCATTCCTTCCTGATTTTTCCCATTCCACTTGATTGTTTGTCATGTTCCCCAGTCCCCAGGAGAAATAATTTATATGTATTCCTATGGGGTCAAATATTACCCCCTGACACCTGCCACCCCTGGATTGTGTTTCAATGCTCCATCAAAGAATAAAGCTGGGAGATGTTGGCCCTTCCACCGGATTGGGAATGCTTCAAGGGAGAGATTTAAAGCCTAGGAATGAGATCTAAGGCTTCTTTTTTACTGAAGGGAGCATATATCTATATACTTAGTTTCCCATTGGATTTCATATGACATGAGGTATTTAGACTGTTTCATGTTCCAACCTTGACCCGAAAGATATTCTTTCATTTGTAGAGTGGCTTTCATAGTTGTCCTTGCTGGCATCGTTTCCTTTCCATCAAATATTTCTTTATTTCCGCTACCTTTCCATCAAATATTTCTTTATTTCTTACTAGCCCTCGTTTCCAGTTAACATACTTAGGTAGGGAAATCCAAATATTAAGCAGGGAGATCTTACCTTTGAAAGAATCCGGGCACCGATGGCTCAAACCTGAGTAAAACCCCGATACTTGTTTGGGGAAGGAGATAATTATATGCAGCTCCTTTGTAACTTCTTCCCACACCTTCCTGGAAAAGGGGCACTCAACAAATATATAAAATATTGATTCTTCATTGCTTTTGCAAAGGACACATATGATTAGGTCTTCGATTCCCCTCTTCCTCAAGTTCTCAGTAGTGAGAATTTTATGATGAATTTGAAGCCAAGTAAAGACATTAATCTTGGGAAGGAATTCAAGTTTCCAAACATTTTTCCATATTCTGAGTGAGGGCGAAGACGGAATAATTTGAAGCATATTTTGATATCCTTCGTTTACACTAGCTTCCTTTTATTCGCAATCCTCTTGCATCCCTTTCACTCAAGTTTGTGGGTGCTTTCCCGTTCAACTCAGAGAGGAGAGAAATATATTGATTGTGCAAATTTATTGGTATATCTATTTTCTTCCATTCCTACCAACCCATTGATATGACCAACTAGAGAGATCATAAAGTTTAGTCACCCTGTTCCCCATTAACCAATCTTGTATCTCCTTTAAGCCTTCCTTTAGAACTTTGAGATACTAGCATGGTATGGATAAAATATAATAACTTGGAAAATTATGACTTGATTACAAAACTTGTGAAGATGTGTCTCTTTAAATGATTGCACAAAGTTTCACGAGATGGTTCTTTTAGAATAATTCACAAAGTCTTAAGGACTTGAAAGATTGGATTTTTTGGACAAGGGTATAACACCACAATAAAATGGATTAAGAAAAATGGATCTTCTCATATTCCATGCAAATTAATAAATATCTTCTCATAATTAATAAAATATAATAACTTGATTACAAAAACTTGTGAAGATGTGGCTCTTTAAATGAATGCAAAAATATTTACATGATGGTTCTTTTTGGAATAAGTCACAAAATATTAAGGACTTTTTTTTTGAGAAGTGTATAACACCACAATAAAAATGGATTAAGATTTTTTTTTAAGGACTTGAAAGATTGATTAAAAAAATGGATCTTCTCATAATCAATGAAAACTTACGTTGAGTTGAGCTTCTAAAAAGATTCAGTGGTTTCATAAACTTAAGATCTAAAGTTTTTATCCCTACAAAGATTAGAAAAGACTTCAAAAAATCATGGCTTTGAAGAAATCAATCTCAATGGTGTGTTTAAATGAGTTTGAAGGATTTATAAGAGGATCCCTTTACACAAGTAGTATTTTTAAAAAAGATACACAAAATATAATGCAAACAAAGTGCAGCAACTGAATTATGAAAACATAGGAATAATGGAATCCTTTTAAATCACAAGTAAAACTTTAGATGTTCTTAACATAAAAGCAAGATGAAACTCAAAGTATTGAAAATTCAAAAGGGACCCCAATGAGGTGTATTTGGTATGATCCCATCACCTCCATTCAAAATACTATTGGTAAGGAATGTTAAGTGCTATTTTAAATGGTCTAAATCTTAGATTGGGTCTACGAGGCATCTATGTTTGGGTGTCCATGTAAATTAAATGTTAATCTTATTTTAGGCATGGTATAGGTTGATAACCTCTGGCAATGGGAAAGTTTGTGTTTACATAAATCACAAGAAAAAGTAAAACCCTATCTAATTTATTCTCCTTGAAACAAGCGAATACCATTCATCAATAATTGGGTCCCAAAAATATAATTGCATAAAATTTTGTGCAAAATTATAACTTATGAGAGGTGTTATGGAGAGTCAATGTAGTTAGTGGAGCAATTGGGAACCTTCCTTCATTTGTCCATGTGGTAATGACAGGTGTCTCCAAATAGTTCAGATTTTATAAAGAAATTGACCTCAAAACCCCTCATCTTGGAGAACATACAAGTGAAAATATGTCTATCCTCATATTCCATTTAAACAAAGGTCCTTATCATAATGCATCACCAAAAGGTTTTTTTCAAAACATTTGTGATGGTGGCACACTATCCTTGAACATGTTTTTTCAAAATTTACAATGACGAAGTGAAGAATCTCATATCACATGTAGGTTTTTTAAATATTTAACTTATGAAGAGTTACGGTGGGCTAACAATCACTGGGAATATGATATTTAGAACACTTACTTCAACACTGAGTTATATCACCATTTGATCGCGAGAATTGTCTCCATCCTCTCATCCTAGGTAGTTTCTTTTTGTAACCGACTAATTTTAGAAATAAATTAGTGTTCTTTAATTTTACTTACCTATGATTCAACCCTAGTCAATGGGTACATTTCCCTAAAACACTCATCCAATATAAAAACATCAATCATTAGCTCTATTAGTAAATACATGTGTAATTTACCCATTGTTTCTTCTTAGATTTCTATTGTTATGATCATTGAGGCAAATTTTGGGAAACAAGCTCTTTGCAAGGAAATTAGGCTCAATAAAACAATTTGGGATTGTTGTCACATAATATATAGTTGTTAAAGTCTTCATGTACAAGGATGATGTGAACAAGTAATCAAGAAAAAGTAATTTAAGCTTAATGTACAGGTCTTTGCATACCGTTAATTGTTTTATGGCAATATACAAGGGTTGATTTTTAATGAATACAAACAAGAGAACCACTATTGTATCATTAGTTTAGAATTGAAAATAGGGGTGTGGAAATGGCATGTTTATCAATCGAAAAGGGGGACTTATCATGGTGAATATCCAAAATTGGGCCCAAGAATTCTAGGTTATGGGCATATTCTAAGGTACAAAGCAAATGGGCCTAGTCGATCCTTTAACTCGATTCAAAATACTACATGTAAGGCATGTTGTGTGCTTTTTAAAATGATTCAAATATGAGATTAGGTTTACTTGGAATTTACATTTTCGTGTCCATGTAAATTCAATGTTAATCCTATTTTAAAAGTTGGATGTTAGGATAACCTCTAGGAATGGGAAAGATTGGGTTTGCATATAAATCCTAAGAAAAAGACAAACCTTAGGTTTGCATATTCTCCTTCAAACAAGTGAGTATAATTAATCAATCATTAGGTTCCAAAAATTATAATTTCATAAAATTATGTGAAAAATCACAACTCACCTTTGAATGAACGACAAGTGCTATGAAGAGTCAATGTGGTCGGTGAGGTGGTTTGGAATCTTCCTTAGTTTTTTCATATTGTGATGACAAGTGTCTCCAAACAATTGTGATTTTATAAAGAAATGGATTGCAAAGGTCCTCGACATGAAGAAAATACAAGTGAAATGATGTATATCCTCTTAATCCTTTTAAACAAAGGTTTATCACAATGCATCGTAATAAGCCTACTTTTTAAAACATTTGCAATGGAGGAGCACTTTCTATGAACATTTTTTCCAAGCTTTACAAAGACCAAGTGAAAGATCTCATCTTTTTTTTTAACATTTAACTTGTGAAGCTTTGAGTTGGGCTCACAATCCTAGGAAGATGATATTTAGAATATGTGCATTTAAGTTGAGTTATATCACACCCTTTTAAAAGATGTAACCTTAGCAACAAAAGTGATGACTTTGCAATTTTATGAAGAATGATGTCTTAAATTTTTGTGATGCTTCATTAAGACTATCAAAGCATTAGGTGTTGAACCAAGGTATGAAAAGATATGTAGCATGTAAAAATCTATGTCATGGTCGTAATGGTGAAAAATACCTAATCTGTAATGCATAAAATTTGATATAACGTCTGTTATTTAATGTATAAAATCTGATATAAAGTAGTGTAATAATTATGTTTTTGAGGCAGTATAGAATTGTTGAATTACTTGTTGTTTCAAGTGCTAATTGCTCATGAATTAGGATAGATAGGAATTCTAATTTTTGGGAAGACCATATGTCCATGTATGGTTGTTCTGGATCAAATCTTGCATGGGGTTAGTGGCTGATAATTAAATGTTATAAATATGATGAATTGTAGCGTCGAAGTTCATTTAAATAAGTGTTGTAATACTGTCATACTTATATATTAGAAGTTGAATTCTATTTGCAATATAGAGAAGGATTTATTATTTGGTTAAATGGTGATGGGAGACTTCCCATAGATGTGATGGTGAAATAAAATTACATGTTAAAAGGATTACTATATCGGTTGCATTCATGTTTCATCACATTGCACCACATTTACGTTGGGATATAGGATTGCAACAGGAAGGGTCGTCTTCCTTAAAGATTGATTGTTTTTAATTAATTGGTTTGTTGGCATCTTGTCCTAAACCTAAAGAACATTATTCCATTGTGCTTAACTTATAATAAGTCATTCCTTGTTAGAATCCCTTAAGTACGTGGACCATAATGATGTGTTTGGGGTCTATTGCGTTACAACGTGGTATCAGAGCTTAGGTTCCAACATTACGACTATTGGTCCTTATAGAGAGTTATAAACCTTTCACTTATGTGCATTTGGAGTTTATAAATGTACATTGTGAAAGAAATTTAGCCCTCCTTAAGTTAATGGAAGATTCAAAAGCTTCACTTCAAAGATAAGTTTGATTGTATCCTACTTTTTAATTTCAGAAGTCAAGAGATTAAACATCAATTTATTGTATGCTTTAGAATTAATTATATTTACTGCTCAATAGATTGATTGGTAGGCACTATGCATTGCATATCTAAAGTTTAGTATATTGATTAGCCGATGCATGATTCACTTTGCATTTCCTCTTTTATTGTCCAGTAATATGATTGGTTGATGCTTGTTTAATGTGTTTTGCCTCTTTTACCGATTAGTGACTTGATTGGTCGATGCTTGTCCATTGTGCATTGCCTCTCTTACTGTATATTGAATTAATTGGTAAATGTTTAACTATTGTGCGTGGTGTAATTACTGATTGGTAATTGCAAGGATTATCCCTACATATGCATTAGGTATGAATGTGCATGCATAGTGTATTGAATCTCACTACACATATTGCATTCATATGTTTAGGATGATCTTGAAAGGCTTGCTTGAGTATGCATTGAATTAACTAATATTTAAATGATTCTTGTGATACGATTGATTTATGGGTACTTAGATAATTACTTACGCTATTAGGAATGAAAAATTGTATAATGATTGAATACTATATGCATTGGAAGGGCATGCATTAGAATGAGTTGTCAAATGCATTTTTGGTAGGCATTAGTTATTGCATGGTAAATAATAAGGTGCATTGGTAATTGCATATTTGATTTGATATTGCATTTCTAATTTTGGACGGTTGCTTATAAGTTTTCTTGCATGTTGCTTTAAAGTGCATGAAGTTTTTCTTGTGCTCTTTTATCTTTGTTAGAAAAGATTCCTTATGATCTTTGATAGAAAAGTTTCTTTATGATCTTTGTTATAAAAGATCCTAATGATATTTGTTAGAATAGATTCTTTATGATCTTTGCTAGAAAAGTATCTTTGTGATATTTGTTGAAAGGAATCCTTGTAGAGTATCATAGTAATATTTCATGCATCTTGTTGTAAAAGTATATTGATAGTATTTCATGTAATTGTTGGTAAAGTATATTCTTGGGATAGATTGACTAGAATGCATTTTAGGAAGAAATGATACTTGAATCACTTCATGAACTTGCCTGAGATACTTGATGCACTTCATATTGGTTGGTATACTTGATGCACTTCATGAACTTGGTTGAGATACTTGATGCACTTCATGAACTTGGTCGAATTTGGTTGAGATACTTGAAGCACTTTATATTGGTTGGTCTACTTGATGCACTTCACATTAGTTGGTCTACTTGATGAACTTCATGAGATTGGTTGAAGTACTTGGTGCATTTCATGTGCATGACTGATTGGAAAACATGTCTAATGCATCTCATGTACCTTGGTGAGTATGTATATAATACAAATCATGAATTTTTCATGCTTTTCAATTAACTTAGAGCATGCGCATAATGCATGATTGAATTTGAATTGATTAGAATGTGTTTAGGGTAGATGCATTCCAAGTGTTTGATTTCATGTACCTTTGATGTACTTCATGTATCATAGGTGAAGTAGAGTGAAATGGATTAAGAAGGAATTTATTTAATATTGCAATTCATGCAATTTATTTCATGTACCTTGGGAGTATTTCATGTGATTAATTAGAATTTATTTATTGAAGATGTTTTGTATTTATCCTGTTGAATAGTATATATATGTTTGCTACTAACTGGGTGTTTGTTGGAATGTAAATTATTACATTGAATTAAATAGTGAGTTCATTGAATATGTGTTGCATTGAATCAGATATGCATTGCACTGGATAGTGGTTGCATATTGTGTGTATTTGATATGCATTGGAATTGCTATGTGTTGAATGTACATTGGAATTGAATGGTATTTGAAATGGATATATGTGTCTTAATGTTGTTGATATGTGCTGAATGAACTAGTTATTCCTTTGGGAATTATTTGGACAGTACTAGTTGGATTATATTTCCTGGTAGCATGTTTGATGATAAGTATGGATAAATATGATCATTGGTATGATATGATCATTATGTGTGGCTAATTCAAGTACCCTTATGTGTATTATTGAGATGTGTTAAAGGTATTTTTGAGATTTAGCTCCTGTAATTGATGTTAATCTGTAAGCTGCCAATATTTCCAAGACAATATGTGCTAGTACAATTTGGTCATGTTGCATACATTAATATTTGTTTATATTGTTGTGATGAACCTAGAGTTAATAGGTTGTTACACTCATGCTTTGTACTTAATGTTACTATGTAAACTAGTATTCTTAAATGGTCTTGCCAAGCTAGGATGCCGCAACATGGTAAAATAATGTATCATGAAAATATTTGTTTATATTAGCACGAATGATATGGTTGTATGATGATGTTCCTTGTACTAACATGTTGTTGCATGTAGGATATGTGTATGCATATGGTTAAATGGTCATGTGTTTAAGATGAATACACTCAACACCAATCTTGTGATCATGTTGTTGTTTGACTCTAGCTTATAAAATTGGAATCATTCTATGTGCAATAAGTCATGATATGAATTTAAAGTAAATGTGCATCATGTGTGTGTAGTGGTGTTAATTAGGAAAGTGATGATGATCCAACAGTTAGAGTGCATAATCTATTTCATATATCCTATCATGGAAGTAAGAACCACCAATCAATATCCATGGCATTTTGTGTATTCTTGGTATCTGTGCCATTATATTTTTCATTTTTCTTTAGTTTTTAGCAATAATTTTTCCCAAAGGATTGTTGGTTGTCTTTTGATTTCAAATGTTCATGTATGCCTACTTGGTTATATGCATCACTTGGATTCCATTTATGTTTTTGTTAATTGTTTGGAAGCTTTCCCACTAATGGCCAACAATGATAATTGCACGGGTTGGTTGTCTAGAGATGCATGATTAACCCCAATGTTGTAATTGTCTGCAGTATCTTGTCATTCGTATGGAGATATTATAAGTCTAGTGAAATTTGCAGTAGAATAAAAAAAGATAACAAATTCTTTGAGGTTGAACCTAGGTAGATTGTGAAAGTTATGGTGCATTTAAAATTATAAATCTCACATTCAAATAGGTCAAGATAACAACCATCATAACGGAATTTGCAACTTGATTACTGGGTCTATTTTTTAGCTTCATTGGAGATAAGGAAATAAAGAATACCCATTATTCTTTTCTTGGTTCATCTTAAGAGGAGGATACATTTGCTTCTCTTTTTGGGGAAAATTATTAGCTTATTTAAGAAATTAATGCAATGAATAATATATGTGTTGATGACTTTGCTTGGTAGTTTAGGAAATGGTGTCTCACCTAGGTAATGTCTAATTCTATTTGTTTACAATTTATGTATATTAACAACGATTATGTACTAAACCAACATATACGTGTTTCTTGTGTATGCAGTGTGTGCATTGTTAAATTGTTTGTGTATAAAAAACACTAGTGCTTAGTGTTTTTATCTAGGTTGGAAGTTGTTTATAATAAGATAAATAATCTAACAATACATCTTATTTTAAGAATATTTTTTTTGTTTCCAGGTCTTCTTTTTCCCAAAATAAATGGTCATTCTTGTGCTTTCAAAGGACCAATTCTTAACCATTTTATTCCTACCTTGATCTACTTCTAGTTCTAACAACCAAAACTGGGATGTCTTGGCCTTATACTAAAATGCCAAGGTAATATATAACTCACTAAATTAATATTTATAAGGACAAAGAAACCAAATCCTAGAACAGACCAGAGGCCTAGGAAGTCGTGACCAACATCATGCATATTATAAATTATCATTTTGGTTATTTGGATCAACTCTCTCCCTATGGAGTTGTATACTGTTAAAGGCTGCAAGTTTTCAGTTCATTCCTACTCTCCACCTTTACTATAGCTCCCCTGAACTTCAAGGTCCTGTCATAAAGCTTCAAATTAGATAGATTATCTCTAGTGAATGCTTTCAAAGATATTTTCTTAGCATGTGTTACTGTGCTATGTATTTCGTGTTTCCCAACTACTTCACATTCAGCTTTAGATACTGGCTCTACATTTCCCTATGTAACTTGAGCCAGAGGTTGAAATTTATGGAGGATATATTTTGATTTTTCTCCATTATTTGCAGGTTATTTAGTGAAGCTTGTTGAAGACTAGTGAATATTTACCCTCATCTTTGAAGCCTCTATATAATTTTCTTTTTCTTGGGAATTGAATCTCTTGGATTTTGATTCCAAGAGTTCCAATGTATTGCATTGAATTTTGTATTAAAGATCTCCTCTTTCACTGACTTTCCATAGTTTCAAGTGAATGTTATCAAAGAAATTAATTATATACTCATTTCATCTACCTATGTCATTCACTGAAGGATGCTAAATACTATTGAATATTTACCCTCATATTTGAAGTCTATATAATTTAATTTTTTTGAGATACTTGAATATCCTGGATTTGGAATCCAGAAGTTTTAATAAGTTGCAATTTTTCCTTTTTGGTCAAGGTCTTCTCTTTCACTAACTTTCTATTGTTCCAAGTTAAGGTTCTCAAGGCAATTCAATTATTAATTATACACTCATTTTCTTTCCTTCTTGAAAATCCTTCTCCAAATCAATTAATTTTTCTCCTATGACATGCTGAGCTAATTTCAATGAGGGTGCCTCATGTGTTTGGTTGGGGTTAAATTGGATCATTCATAACTGAGTTGTGAGTTGAAATGCCAACCCACAAAATTTTCCATAAGTATACTCTATTGAGTATTGTAGCTTAAGGTGGATATTTTGCAACTCTTTTCCTTGCGGGGAGGGGGCCCTATATAATTGTTACGCTATGGTGTACTCTTTTTTTGTGCAATAATTCTTTAGCCTTTTTTAAGAAGAAAAAAACCACTTTAATCCATTTTGTCGCTTCATTTTCAAGCTAGCATCTTATGGAACAACACAATTCTTTCTGTTGGTGCGATTGAGCTTTTCCTTGCTCCACTTGTGTTGATAATCTCTACTTTCTCTCTTATACCTATATATCACTTCCAAAAAGCTAAGATACAAATACATCCTAGCCCCCTCGCGTGTCTAGCGTGACTGACATGGGGGGAATGCAGATACTTTGTTATTGCATACTTAGCATGTGTCATGTGTCCATTCATGTTCGACATGTAGGAACAATGTATCTTGATGTATAAGAAACATGAGCATGAAAAAACAACTTGGGCCTGGAAAAAAATGAAAATAGAAAGGTACTTATGTAAGAGTTTCTGGAATAGCACTATAGAGAATTTTTGAAATGTCCCAACATTTTGAGTGGACACTCCACCCATCATAATGGAAACCAAACAATGCTAAAGAGTAGTAGAAAAGAGGAGGCACAATAAATAGAGGATGAGATAAAATAACCAATAGGTAAAACAGAGGAGAAAATTAATTAGAAGGGGGATTTTAGAATACATAAGGAAATGAAAGGTAAAAAAAAATAGGGAAAGGTTAAAATGAGATATTAAAAGATGGGAGGAATTATATTAAGTTTAAACTAAGATTTAAGCTATCAAGAAGAGAACAATAAATAATAATAAAGAGTAATGGTTAAGAAGGAGAAAGAGAGAGAAATTAAAGGAATCCAATTATAAAGTATTATATGATTAATATACCCTATATATATCATTTTAACTAATTGAAATCAATACTTTCAGCAAGATAAGAAGTGACTATTGAAAAAAAAGATAGAGAAAATACTAGACATAACAACGAAATGATGATGAGAAAAATTATGACACCCTCATAAACTAAGGGGGATGAAGTAAATGAAAACCTTTTAGGATAGGGGATTGGGAAAGGTACAAAGAATATTCAATTAAGGAATTTCTCATGAAGTAGAAGAGACCAGGTAGTATTGTTCTCGAATTCTCAAAGCTGCTAAAATCCCCAAGGCTAGCCTATACAAAAAAGAATTTATTGCACTATGAAGTCTTAACACTAACAAGGATATTGTGATTTTTAAGGCTGATAAAGGTAACACTAGCGTAATCATGAAAATCATTGATTATGAATCCAAATTGTTTTATTTTCTTTTCCTTCTTATAAACTTCTATCCAAGAATATCACTATCAAAATCATTAATATGGTCTCCAATGCCATTAAATCCTCATCTCTAGACCCTTTCATTAAAAAATGCATTCTCTCTCACAATCCCCACCCCCCAAAAATTTATGGGAAATGAAAAATCCACAAGAAAGATAATCCTTCTAGATCCATTGTTAGTTATATTGGAGCCCTAACCCATTC
>LPNX010325949.1:309933-314933 GCA_001517045.1 Pseudotsuga menziesii | reverse complement strand
TGGTTTCAGAAGAGCCGAAAGAGACGGTAGGATTTCTTTGGGCACCGATCATCGCCAACTTATACGACATCATCCCAAGCAAGAACAAAATAAAAAAAATAGCACGAGGCTCTGATACCATGAAAGTTTTTTGATAAGAAGAATAATCATACTTATTATTTTCAAGAGAGACGATTACAAGATAAATAGCAGAGGAAGGCCACAAAATCAGCAAATCAAATCAGCAGATATCTAGGCTAGAAAAATAGGAAACAAAAACTACTAAAATATGAAATAGTAATTTCAGATTTTATTTACAAAAAATAGAATTTCATAATTTATTCCCTAGAAATCCGACACTTCCCTTTGAATCCTAAATGCAAGTTTCGGCTTGTGGATGATGTTAATTTTAATTATTTCAGCACTAGATAAAATCATTACTAGTGTATTCCTTGCTTAAAATTTAATTTCATCCCACCAATAATTTTACACTGTTGAGATCTATTAATAGTAAATAAAATAGCGGAATAAAAATAGGAAACATATCACAAAGCACATTCAAATTTTTTCCCTTTAAAATTAGTTTTTCATTAAATTAATTACAAGCTTACAAGGGCTCCCTTACTAGGAAAATGACCTCGAGAAATTACTAAGTAAAGAAAATGAATCTTCAACCTACAAAAATACCCCAATTTTTTTAAGAAAAAACCTTGATTTTCTTCCATGACCTGTTGTACATCATGTATGGATCTGTACGGTACAATTCACACGCCATATATTAAAATATGTATGGGTCAAATCCGTACAATTATATAGATCCATATGACATGTCTATACGATTGTACGACTTGTTCATACACTATGTCCATACAATCTATAACATCTTCTTGCACTCCTCCTGAGCTAGTTCAGCTACTTCTTTACCTTGAATGTTGCCTCTTTCTCTCTCTTTCCCAAGAGACTGAAAATATGAAATCCCTTTTCATAATTCTCTACTCAATGTTTGAGGTTCTCTCTTAAATGATTGCGCCTTATACTCTGTCCTTAGCTACCTTTTATACCTTTGGGATGAACCAAAAACCTATCTTCAATGGCTGAGATTAGATCTTATTCACGTGAGATCGACGATTGTGATTCAATTGATTAACTTAAATCACTAAATCCCATAACTTAGGATTTTCTCAAAATTAACCCTACTTAATTATAAAAGGTCATTCACTTTAATAATTCCTTTTATTGAAGTGAATTTTCTAAGTTCTTGAGAGGTCATAGCAACATTCCCATGGGTAATACAGTAACCAATGGAAATACCTGTTCGAGCCACAAACATCAACACTCCCTCTTAGCAAGGAAGGTATTCTCCACCACTCTTAGCTTGTTCTTTGAAGTAGACAAACTTCCCTTTCACCAAGGGTTTGGTGAGAATGTTTGCAACTTCCTCATCTACGGAAATGTACTAGAGCTTGAGTACTCCCTTCTAGACCTTGTCTTAGATGAAATTATACTTGGCCTCAATATGCTTGGACCTATCACAAAAATCTAGATTCTCAGAGAGTTTGATACAAATATGATTATCATAGTGGATCACTGTAGGCTCCAACTCCTTACCAAATAAACCTTTAAGCAATTTGCAATTCCAAAGTGCTTCACAACTTTCCATACTCATTGACATGTACTATTCCTTTTTTGAACTGAGTGCTATGAAACTTTACTTCCTATTGAACCAAGAAATCACTGTGGAGTCAAAATTGAAGCAACACCTTGAGCGATCTTCCAATCTACTGTACTCACTGCCTAATCTGAGTCTTAATAACCTTGCAAATCCACTCCATTACCTCAAATTTATCTCAATCCATACTCCACTGTGCCCCTCAAATATCTGAGCACATGCTTCATTGTTACCCAATGTACCTTCCTCGGCCCTCCCATGAATTGATTAAAGGTGTTCACAACAAAACATATACCTGACCTAGTGTTGACCAAATACATCAAGGATCCTATCAGTTGTATTTGTACTTTGGGATGCACCCACTCTAAATATAAAGAGTTAATATTTTTTCATATTGGATACCATAGGTGTAGCCATCAGGTTTTAGTCCTCTATCCTGAATCTCTTCAGGATCTCAACTATGTATCTCCCTTGTCCAAGGAAGACCTCTCTTGATTTATGCCATACCTATAACCCAAAGAAGTAATGTTTTATGATAATGTCCTCCATCTTGAACTCTGTGGCTAAATCTGCCTTGCACCCTACTATAAGCTCCTATGCACATGTGAAAAACATGTCTTTCATGTACAACACCAAGATGAGTGGATCAAATCCAAAAAGTATGAAGTATAAGTTGGGATCTGCCTCACTCTTGGTGAATACCATTCTCTGCAAATATCTATCAATATTGGAATACCACACCTTGGGTGCCTGTTTGAGTATGTATAAGTATTTCTTAATCCTGCACACATGAGACTCCCTCCCATGTACCTCAAACTCCTAAGGTTTCTCTATGTATACTTCCTCCTGATTGACCACATTAAGGAAGGTTGTTTTCACTTCCATATGGTGAATCCTCCACCCCATGATTGGGGCAATATATATCACAACCCAAATTGAAGAATACTTGGTGAATGGAGTGAATTTCTCACCATATTCCACACCTCTCTATGAGAACCCTCTCGCCACAAATCTCACCTTGAACTTCTCAATGTTGCCACCTGTAGCATGCTTGATCTTGAATATCCATTTGGAAGTCACCATAGACTTCCCCTTCAATCTAGGTACAACATCCCAAACATCATAATTCATGATGCAGGTGTACCCCTCCACCATGGCATCCATCTAAACTTGTTGGTAAACTGATTCCTCATAACTGGAAGGATTAGAATCAATGGTGTTTCTCATCAATTCCATATAGTTTGAAAACTTCCTTGGAGGTTTACTCTCCCTGAAATATCTCTTGGGAGCGTCAACATTCCCTTGAGCATCTCATAATGTTTGCTCAAACCATTTGGGTCTCTTGATAGAACAAGAAGGAGATAAATTCTCATCACCTAAAGATTGACTCCTTGAATTGGAATTTTTTGAACTCTATTCTCCCTTTGAATCCTCCTGCTCCTCATCCTCTACCACTGGAGGAAACTCATGAGACTTCCTATATGCCAAGTTCTCCTCAAATTTAACATCGTGGCTAACAACTGTCTTCTGTTATGCTGGCAGGAATATCTTATAATCCTTCGAGGAATTTTTGTACCCCAAAAAAAAACCGTTCTCTCTTGAAGGCTCAAGCTTTGCCCTCTTCTCCTTAGGCACATGGATGTAGACTGGACAAGCAAATATCTTGATATGATTGATCTCAGGTTTCAATCCTGTGAATGCCTCCTCAAGAGTCTTGTACTATGATATCTTGTGAGGACTCTTGTTATACAAATATATTATTGTGTTACATGCCTTTTCCCAAAGAAAAATAAGCAGTCCCTAATAATGAATTATAGCCTTTGCAGTACTGATGATGGACCGATTCTTTCTCTTCGCAACCCCATTCCACTAATGTTTGTATGAGACTATATTCTCCCTCTTGATCCCTTCCTACTTGTGAAAATTCTTGAAGTCATTGGAGGTGTACTCTCCCTCATTGTCTCACCTCAAGACCTTGATCTTCTTTTTTGTCAAGTTCTCCACTTGAGCCTTGAAATCTCGAAACCAATCAAATACCTCATCCTTGTTAAATTATGGACAACATATTTGATATTTATGCTCAATAATTTATCGCTAAGTTATAAACATAAATACATTGATGTTCTTAATAGATAATGTAGCGAAATCACAAACACGAAATAAACACATTTGACACACTTGTTTACCCTGGAAAACCCCAATGGGTAAAACTAACAAACAATGATTTTATTAAGATAACTTCCTAGGCTCTCATCCAAGAATAATATCCCACTCAAGAATAATACAAAGACATTAATATATCCCATCAGAGCTCAACATCAGTCCTCCGATCTTGTTGGCTTCTAATCCCTTTGTTCCCCCTTGCTCCTTTCCTTGAACCTTGCCCCTGCACACTTGGCTGAAAGTCCTTCTCCACCCAATCAATGAAATATCACTCACTTTTATAACATCTCAATTTTCAAAACCCTAAAGCTTAAGATCAATGACTATGAGTTAATCTTAAGTTCACTTTTTGTTCATTAGTCAACATTAACTTAATTAATGTGTTTTTTCTAAGTCAGGCTTAGGAAAGATATATGAAAGTCACTTTCTCTCTCAATAAAGTACCTAGAGAGGTAATATGTATGACTCATGCATGCTAGGCACAGAGCTGATGCAAAACTACCTGTTTGAGCTACAATCATCAATAATCCTTGGTTTTCATGAAATAGATCCAAGTTTTCCTGGAAACATTTTCAATGAACGTCACGTTGTATGATGCTCCCTACATAAATACTACAGAAATAGGACCACATACATATAAATGTATGAGACCTAAGATCCCTTTGTACCTAATCTTACTGCTTGGAAAAGTAGTCTTGACTTTTTTGCTAAGTGCACACCCTATGCATATTCTCTGCTGCTAAACACTGAAATATGGAAAACGAATGACATTATCCCTCTGTTGAGGCCTGGAAATTCGCAGGCGACAACAGTAAGGGATTCTCCCCAATCAACGTTCCCAACTAGCCCGTTGATTGTTTGGTATAGGGAATCCGTCTGGTTTACGGTCCGGCTACCGTAGGTCAAAGTAACAAACAAGGGTTTTACCGGTTGCGGCCCGGTCCACCGGAATTTGTATTTTTGACTTAAGGAAATGATATGCAAGTGCCTAACTAAATGCAGGGGGCGATCAAGATGCAGGGAGCGGTCACAAAGTGATGCGCAGGTTCTTACCTCTCGTCTTTTGCTCGCGAGCAACCAAACCAGATACAAAAAGAAATAAACTAACTATCTAAACTATCCCTAGGGAGCAAGATTATCATTTCGAATGAGCAATACATTTTCACATACATTAAAAAAGAAATACAGA
>LPNX010325949.1:236696-309712 GCA_001517045.1 Pseudotsuga menziesii | reverse complement strand
GATCACGCCTTTACAGCTCCGGACTTCGTCTTCCATTTGCCTCTTTTCAGTCATACCTCTACCAAATGAGTTAGTCTTTCTTCTCGTCGTGGCAGATTGACCGGTCGCTTGGAAACTGCCTGCATTCAACTTAAGAGCATGATTCAAACGACAAACATCATCAATTAACCAATCCACAAGGAAATGGCCGAGCGAACCACATACGGGCCTGGCAATATTCTATGGTCGCCGGAGGGAAAAACCAGTCGACAGTTAGAGAGAAGCGAGTTCGAGAGCCTGGGGAAACAGCCAGCCGCAATGTCGGGTGAAGTTTAAGTCGCAGCCAAGCGAAACGTGGGCGAGAGGTGCCATGAGTCGGATGTCGGACGGATTTAGCTTTGGAAGCCAGAAGACTTTAGCAGCCGCAACGGCGGAGGAGGAGAGCTAGAGGGCACGCGGAACGGATGGGGAACTAAGTCGGACGTCGGAAGAGACTCAGATCGGACGCTGGCTATCTCTTCCCGGCCGCAACGGCGGGCGAACAGAAGCTACAGACAAGCGATTTACAGTTAACATACATCGGGCGTCGGACGGTTTAGGAAATTGGACAAAAGAAAAGTCTAGGAGCCGCAACGGCGGAAGGGTTGAAACTTCACAGCCCCCGATCCAGTAGTAAAAGAGGTCCGCTTATAGGGAAATTCAAGTATTTGAGCAGTGCTAAGGATCAGCTGTAACCAAAATCGCTTCTTTTCGCAGAGGATGCACTGAAGAACAACAAATTTTCTTCTCTTCGACCGCACATTCACGACTCAAACCCAAAATGAACAAGGCATACATAAATTACTGACATCCACCTTCAGAGAAATGGAAGAAATCACACTCAAGGAGCTCAACGATCAAGCCATACAAAAGTAATGAGGAGGGGCCCAGAAATTAAAACATTAATTTTGGGGGGGGGGGAACAGTTGCGGCAGCAACACCCTCAAAATAGACAACACTATATAATACAAGTGTCCCATCCTCTTGTTCCAAATATCTCACAGGTCATCACTTTCATGTACTAAATCCTTAACATTCTTACATTGCAACTTGTATAAGTTCCCCTCTCTAACCCCAATATTTAAAGTTCACTGTAGTGTTCTGGGATAGCTCCCTCTGGATGCATGAGTACTTTTTTCTCCTAAATATATTGAGAAAATCCCATTCCTCCATAAATGAGATTGAGGGCAAGTTATTCTTCATTCTTGGTACAAATAACACATCCTAGGCATCAAACGAACCACTTAACTCAAGCTGGAATGGAACTATTCCCTCTCCTATGACTACATACTTGACATCATAATTAAGATCCAAATGGATCCCTAATTCATACTACATCAATATATTGAATATCTCCTGTGATTCCATCATGTGACAAGATGCACTATTTTCCAAGTACCATACACTCCTAGCATCTATGCTGGTAGAAAGGTTGGAATATAGTGAGAAGTCACTCTCTAATTTTGTAGCAAACTCACTAAACTGAGTGTTGTTAGTTTTTCAACATTAAGCTAGCATTATGTTAGGATCTTTACTGAGAGAATAATAAGTACAGCAATAAAACATAAGCACATCACAAGAGACAAGAGACACAAAGAGTTTTTCTCGGGGAAACCATAAAGGAGAAAACCCCGCAACTTCCTCAGAGATAGAATCAGCACCAAAACAGTAAAAGCCTTCTTCTTGTCTAGCCCAGTGTATTTCCTTCCTCACTAATGCACCACACTTGAGTGAGTGAATGATGTATATAATAAATAGAGAGACTCGCTCTCTATTTATATTCTTTCATTCACTTGAAGTGCACTCAATCATGTCGGCCTCACTTAACAATTAATTACTAGAGCCGACATCTCAATGAGTGTCTAATAACCCTAGTGCCCCGAAACTATGGGGAATTTAACAATGACTTGACATGACTTGTTTACATTATTGATCCTCCCGATTGGAACATCGGGGTAAGACAACATGACTCAAATACATAATAGAAACATCCCAGAATAAACATCGGGTTACAACACATAAGATACATAGATGAATACATTCTGAAGTTACAAATATATCAACACTCCCTCTTAACTAGGAAGGTATTCTTTCGACATAGTTTTCAGCACTGGTCTTCTTCTCTGTATCAACTGTATCATCTTGTCATCTGCATCTAGAGTCTTCTGAGTCTTCAAGTCATCTTCATCATCGGATCTGGACCATCTCTCGATCTGGATCATCATGGGACATCATCACTGGATCTGGATCATCACTGGCTATCATCACTGGATCTGGATCATCACTGGCTATCATCACTAGATCTGGATCATCACTGGATCTGGATCATCACTGGCTATCATCACTAGATCTGGATCATCACTGGATCTGGATCATCACTGGTGCTATCTCATGATTCTTCTCATCATAGGAATTTCTATAGAGCCAACCCTTTTTCATGCTAGTTGTAGGCCTAGCCTCCATGTAGGTCTTTCGCCCAGCACTTACATCTGACCTACTCATCAGAAAGGCACGCCCATCACTCACATCTAATCATGTAGGAACCAATCCTATAATCATATCAGAAAGGCCTAGCACTCACATTCACCAGCATGATGGGAACTCAAACTACTATCATCTGTGAAATGGCTCAGCACTTACAACCACCAGCATGATAGGAACCCAAACTACTATCATCTGTGGAAAGGCACAACACTCACATCCACTAGCATGGTGCGAAATCAAACTACTACCATCTGTGGAAATCCTCAGCACTTACAATCACCAGCATGGTACGAACTCAAACTACTATCATCTGTGAAAAGGCACAGCACTTATAGTCACCGGCATGATAGGAACTCAAACTACTATCATCTGTGAAATGGCTCAGCACTTACAACCACCAGCATGATAGGAAATCAAACTACTATCATCTGTGGAAAGGCCACTGCACTTACATCTGAGTACGTGGGAACACATCCCTCAGTCACATCAAAAAGATCTCAGTCCTAGACTGAGGATCCCTGGTACCTCACCGGGTAGCTCCATTCAAAGAATGGTGGTAGCCCTTATATCTGACACTAAGTCAGAATGGCTTAGCACTCATATCTGACATGGGAGGAACCTAATCCTTTAGCCATGACAGAATGGCTTCAGCCCTTACATCTGATCAAGTGGGAACACATCCCTCTGTCACATCAGAATGGCCATGCACTCATATCTGATCATGTGAGAACAAATCTCACGATCATATCAGAATGTCCCTCAGTCATAAACCGAGTTTTCCTGGTACCTCACCAGACAGCTCCATTCCAAGAATGGCAATAGCCCTTATATTTGATCATGTAGGAACCAATCCTACAGTCATATCAGAATGGCTTAGCACTCACATCTGTCATGGAAGGAACCAATCCACTTACCATGATAGAATGGCTCAGCCCTTATATCTAACCTGCTCGTCAGAATGGCTATGGATCTCAGCACTCATATCAGTCATGGAAGGAACCAATCCTCTCACCATGACGGAATGGCTCAACCCTTACATCTGACCATGGAAGGAACCAATCCTCTCACCATGTTAGAATGGATGTGGGTCTCATCACTTTCTCTTAGAGGGAACCTTGATCTGGAGAACACCAAGATTCTCCCTGAAGTACTCGAACTTCAGCCTAGCCAATGGCTTCGTCAATACATCAGTTATATGCTCCTCCGTCGCAACATACTGGAGCTTCACTGCTCCTCTCTGCACCATATCCCTGATATAGTGATACTTGATCTCGATATGCTTCGACTTGTCATGGAACACTGGATTCTCTGACAACTTCACGCAACTCTGGTTGTCACAATGTATACAAGTAGCATCCAACTGGAGATCAAATATATTAGACAGTAGCTTCCGTAGCCATACTGCCTCACAACTAGCTAAACAAGCTACGACATACTCTGCTTCAGCTATACTCAGTGCCACACAGGATTGCTTCTTGCTAAACCAAGAGATCACACCTGATCCCATAGTGAAGCAACATCCTAAAGTACTCTTCTTGTCGATGGCATTGCCTGCCCAATCTGAATCAACATAATCCTCTAGGTTAATCTTTTGATTTGCATCGCACTTGAGCCCATAATCAACTGTACCCTTCAGGTACCTCAGAATATGCTTTGCAGCAGTCAAGTGAGCACTTCTCGGATCTGTCAAGTACTGGCTTAAGGTGTTCACAGCAAAGCAAATGTCTAGTCTCATGTTTGTCAGGTACATCAATGACCCAATCATCTAATGATACATCGTAGCATCAACCGACTCTGATGAATCATCACTCAATAGCTTCAGGTTCGATGCCATAGGTGTGGCCATAGCTTTGCAGTCCATCATCCCAAACCTCTTCAGGATCTCTACTGCATACTTCCCTTGTCCAAAGAATATTCCATCTGTACTCTGCCACACCTCCATACCTAGAAAGTAATGCATCATCCCCAAGTCCTTCATTTCGAACTCAGCAACAAGCTTTCTCTTCATATCAGCAATCAACCCATATGTACCTGTCACAAATAGATCATCTACATATAGTAGGAGCATCACTGGGTTGCCATATTAAACCTTGTAGGAAAGGTTGGAATCTGCTTTACTCTTGGTAAATCCCAAACTGGATAGAAAGCTATCAATTCTATTGTACCAGGTCCTGGGTGCCTGTTTCAAACCGTACAGGGATTTCTTCAATCTGCATACATGAGACTCTCTGTCATGTGTCTCAAAACCGAGTGGCTGTTCTACATATACTTCCTCTTCCACTATACCATTCAAGAAAGCAGTCTTGACATCCATCTGGTGTATCTTCCATTTCATCACTGCAGCCAGAGCAAGCACTGATATGATGGAAGTGTATCTGGCTACAGGTGCAAAGGTCTCTTCATAGTCTACTCCCTCTTTCTAAGATAATCCTCGAGCTACAAATCTGGCCTTATACTTTTCAATGCTACCATCTGCAGCATGCTTGATCTTGTAAATCCATTTGGAAGTTACAATAGACTTCCCGTCTGGTCTTGGGACAACATCCCAAACATCATTCTTCAAGATCGATTGGTACTCTTCGATCATAGCATCCTTCCATTCTTTCTGTTCTGCCGCTTCTTCATAACTAGAAGGTTCTTTATCAATGAAATCACATAGTAAGGCTACATACCCAGAATTTGAGCTGGTTCTCTTTCTTTCTCTGTGATTCTCTTCTGGAGCCCCATATCTTTCCGCACCTTGGATAAGTTCACGTAACCAAGTAGGTTTCCTCTTATGATGATTCTTCTCCAGAGGTGGATCTACAGGTCTTTGTGGTTCTTCGAACTCTCGATATTCTTCTTGAGCTTCTTCATTCATGATTGTATCATGAATTATGGGTGCTTCTGCTTCTGCTTCTTCAGGTTCTTCAGTAGGTCTCTTTCTGGATTTGTTGTAAGCTGTATCTTCATCAAATGTCACATCCCTGCTGATGTCAATCTTCTTGAATCCTGGGAAATAGATTCTGTAAGCCTTCAAGCTTTCAGAGTATCCCACAAATATGTCCTTCTTTCCTGAAGGATCTAATTTTGTTCTCTTCTCTTTTGGAATGTGTATGTACACGGGACAACCGAATATTCTGAGATGGTTGACTTCTGGTTTCTTGCCGAAGAAGACTTATTCAGGAGTCTTGTTCTCGAGTACTCTATGTGGAGTATGGTTCTGTACATACACCGTTGTTCTGGAAGCTTCCGCCCAAAGATGCATAGGTAGATCTTGATCATGAAGCATTGCTCTTGCAGCTTCCATGATAGTTCTATTCTTCCATTCCACAATCCCATTCTGTTGTGGATTATAAGGAGTGGACAACTCCCTCTTAATCCCTGATTCTTTGCATAGCTCTTTGAACTCATTCGAAGTGAATTCTCCACCATTATCTGATCAAATGGTCTTGATCTTCTTTTTAGTATGGTTTTCAATCAAGGCTTTTAATTCCTTGAACTTGCTGAATACTTCATCTTTGTTCTTCATAAAGTAAATCCATGTCTTTCTAGAAAAATCTTCAATAAAAGAAACATAGTATTCATACCCGCTTAGTGAGTTTGATGACATAGGACCGCATACATCAGAGTGGATGATTTCCAAGATACCTTTGGCTTTGCTTTCGCTGCTGGGAAATGTCTTCTTTGTATTCTTCCCTTTCTCACATCCTTTGCAAAATCCATCATGTTTTTCTTGGAATTCTGGAAGACCTTCAACAACTTTGCTTGCAATAGGTAGTGCTCTATAATGCACATGTGCAAGCCTTCTATGCCAAAGTTCATTTGGCTATACCGTGTCATGGATCAAGGCTTGTTCTGGATGGCCCTTCAATTTGTACAAGCCTCCTTCTTGTTCTCCAATCACTACCGCATCATCGATAGTCTTTCCTTTTGGCCACATAATGACTTGACCATCTATGAATGCAACCCACATTCCTTTTGCATCCAACACTGAAATGGATAGAAGGTTCTTCTTGAGTCCTGGCACAAACAATACTTCTTTCATTGTTAGAGACTTACCAGAGTCTATCTTGTATGAATATTCCCCACTACCTTTTATTGGATATTGGTATTCATCTCCTAGTTTCACCTTGTGAGGTGATTCATGTTCTGACAGTCTTACAAAGGATTCCTTGAATCCCATCATATGTTTGGAAGCCCCACTGTCTATAATCCAATCATCACTACCATGAGTAATGTTACCTGTGAGATCGGAGATTAGAACATATTCATCCTCACTTGAATAATCTTCACTTTCATATCTGGATCTCTTCTTGGTTGGTTCATCATCCTCTGCAGCATGAGCATGATGTCTTCTTTTGTTCCCCTTCTTCTTATGAGAGTGAATCTTGTTCTTAGGATAGTCTTTTGCAAAGTGTCCTCTTTCATCACATGTATAACATCTCAATCTCGATAGATCCTTTCTAGAATGAGAGCTTTTACCTTTGGAGAAATGAGGATTTCTTCTTCCCTTCTTGGAGTGAATTGTGAGGGCTTGATCTTCACTTCCCATCTTCTCTTCTCGGGCTGCTATCCGAGATTCTTCTTGAGAACATTCTTCCCATAGTATGCTAAACTTGACTAACTTCTTTCTAGCACAGATTCCTTGAATGAAAGCATCCCATGACCTAGGGAGGCCATTCAAAGTAGTCATCACAATCTCTGCATTTTCCACTTCTTCATCAACAGCTTCTAATTGCTCTTTGATTTGAGAAACTCTTGTTAAGTAAGACTGGATAGTTTCTACGTTCTGAATCTTCACATTCTTCATTTGGTTTCTCAGGGTCATCTTCCGATTGATGTTCTTTCCTTCAAACAATTTGGTTAGGGCATCAAACATAGCTTTACGTGTCTTGAGAGAGGACACCTGTGGGATAAGGTGATCCTTAAAAGAATCAGCAATGATCCTCTTTGCCATAACCATATTCTTCTTATGTAAGGCCTTTTCCTCATCTCCCTCTGGAACTAGAACCTCCTCATGAATGTAGGAGTCTAATTCATTATCTTCCAAGACCAGGGAGATCCTATACTTCCAAGCTCGAAAGTTTTCAGCTCCCTCAAGCTTTTCATCAAGCTTGGTATGATGAGACATCTTTAAATGAGAACCTCAAATGGAAATACAAAATATTTTAGATCTTACCAGGTTCAAGATGTCGGATCTGAAACTTGAGTTGAAATCCTGTAGGGCTGGTTCATGAGCAAATTAGGGTTTTGCTTTTTCGAAGTTCTGTCCACCCAAATGCCTTGAAATTTGTCCCTAACTTCGATTTTGGGGAAGAGATCAATCCAGGCCTGGGCTCACTAAAAAATTCCTCTTCTGTAAAAAGCCCTAATTTCCGACCCTAGTGACAGGTCCAAAACTGAAAAACCTCAGAATTGGATTATGTTTCAACAGAAAGATGCGCCCTAAGGAGGATAGTTGTTCCACCTTGCTTTTGCTGAAAATATATGGAGGAAGGTCCACAAACTAGGAATCCCTAGTTCCCGCAGCTGCACAATGTCTTCTTCTCAGGTCAACTCTGATACCATGTTAGTTTTTCAACATTAAGCTAGAATTATGCTAGGATCTTTACTGAGAGAATAACAAGTACAACAATAAAACATAAGCACATCACAAGAGACAAGAGACACAAAGAGATTTTTCTTGGGGAAACCATAAAGGAGAAAACCCCACAACTTCCTCAGAGATAGAATCAGCACCAAAACAGTAAAAACCTTCTTCTTGTCTGGCCCAGTGTATTTCCTTCCTCACTAATGCGCCACACTTGAGTGAGTGAATGATGTATATAATAAATAGAGAGGCTCACTCTCTATTTATATTCTTTCGTTCACTTGAAGTGCACTTAATCATGTCAGCCTCACTTAACAATTACTTACTAGAGCCGACATCTCTATGAGTGTCTAATAACCCTAGTGCCCCGAAACTGTGGGGACTTTAACAATGACTTGACATGACTTGTTTACATTATTGATCCTCCCAATCGGAACATCGGGGTAAGACAACATGACTCAAATACATAATAGAAACATCCTGGAATAAACATTGGGTTACAATACATAAGATACATAGATGAATACATTCTGAAGTTACAAATACATCAACAAGTGTCTGTAGATGCTACTACCTGTTGCTTATTTCCCTTACTTTTCTTCTTCTCTGGACACTGAGATGCATAGTTCCCATTCTTGTGGCACACAAAACACTTGATTTTACTCAAGTATTTCTTTTTCCCCAATTGTGAGGCTTCTCCATCACTATTATCCTTCTTGTTAGAACTCTTTTCTTTTCCCTTTCATGCCTTTCTAACAAGGGAAAAGTTCACCTCACTATCTTCTTGCTTGCAAGCTCTAAAATCATCCTAGATGCAATAATTCCATATCCTTTCCCACTTGGGAAACTTTTCCCAAGCATAGAGACATTTTTCAAATGGTTCCCAATGCTTGATGAATCCATTCAATACCACTCTTATGGAGAAAACTTCCTATGGCTTGGGGTGGACCACAACAGATAGTATGACACCATAAATAAATCCACTTCCAATATGCTAAAGAGATAAACAAATCTAACACTAAGGGATGAGAAGCGTACCTTATTCTAGACGTTCGTATAATATCCCCATTGAGATTTCAATCACACTTGCACCTACATTTCATTATAAACAACAATGAAACATACATGCATGATAGATATTAAGTGTTAGAACCTACTCTAGCATATACAAATCCAATATATAATCAAAGAAACTACATCCATGGATAAAAATATTCATAGTTACACATATAATTAAATGTAAACAAAGATACAAATTAAAACCTCTATTGGAACCTCGTCGAAATCAAGAAACCGAGTCTTCCACCTAGGGCTCCACCACTTCAATCCTCCATATCAAGGAAATCTCACAAGACAAAGGCAATCTTGGGAAAGAGCACCAATGGCAGTTCCAAGGATAAAGGGATGCAAACTCAAGTATGCAAGAATGGGGCACAAATCCACTATAGTCTCTTTGATCTTACAAGTTCTCCTCTTCTTCAATGCTTACAAATAGCTCAATATATAGCCCCTCAATGAGAAGTGAAGGTTCAATTCGGAGCGTTTCTAGGCATATGGAAGGCCAAGATTCAATTTATTTGTTACTTGATGAGGGAAAACTCCAAATATTTTTGTTTCGAGCATATTTCTTGATGTACGTGGGTCATAGTGGAGCAAGATGAGTGCACACATGGTTTGTAAGCTACTGACCCACGTATAGCCATAAAAATGAATTTTTAAGGGGATTTTCTAGAGCATCAAAGTTATACTGAGCAAACAGGGTCCAAAGAGTCTACATAGGGACATGGATAGGCCATAAAAAACATGATATACCAAGTGTGGTAAAATCAACTATAATATATGCCCCCTAATGTGTGAGGTCAGAGGGGTAACATGATGGCTAAAATACATTACAATAGTCCTAGAAGTGGATTAAACAAGACCCAGGTGGAAAAACCATCCACTCATCAGTACAATACAATGATAGATATCTACATGTGACTGCAAATATGAAGTGTAGCAGTCCCCAGATACATAATAGTACAATGGCCATGAATATGAATAATAGACATATGTCACATGTGGTCATCGCCACGTACAATATACCGTGAAATAAGATATTCATACTGAATGAAGACATCTGATGGTACACTGGAATTTAGTCATGAGAGTTGATATCTCATAGATACTGGAACGATCAAGGAGGTAGCATATATGGAATGCCACCAAGCTCGGAGGTCTTCTACACAAATCATCGCTAGTACATGTCCCATCACGTGAATAAAGGTGTCGAGGTCGAACATGATGCACCATTTTCTAATTACCAGTCATTGATGTATACAATTAACATATGTGAGATATCCCATCGATAATGATAAGGGGAATCGAGGTACATAATGCAATCAAACAAGTGTGAATAGGTGTGTTGAGGTCAAACAATTGAGAGAGTCCATCGATCACAAGACATTGATATATTCCCAAAACTTTTGATGGTGAGAGAACCTGCCACTTATGACTGCAAGTCTCAAGCCACTCAATGTACTCTATAACCCTATTCTAGAATAAATGATATGAAGCCGATGGAATGGAATCCGTTGGAAGGAGGGAATTAAGGTATCCCCCATCAACCAACACAAGGTACACATCACCGATGGATAATTTGGAAGAACTCAGACGAATAGGATGTACACGAACTAGTAACTGTATCAGGAATGACCGACATGAAAAGACAAGATAACTGAGGAATGGTCGAGTCAAGCTAAAACTTCCTTCTAACAAGAGCATAAGGAAGATGAAGACTCATAGGAAACATAGAATCAACATGGAAGTTGCTACAACTCTGCAAAACAAGAGGCATTAACAAAGACTCCATAGGGACTTCAAGCATAACCAGTCGGTGGAGAAAACTCAGAGTAACAAGTACAACCCCTAAAGTCATACTAATAACCCAACCAATGAATGGAATATACAGTTCTCTGTTTGAAGGTGTCATGACACGAAAACTGCCAAAGTAATATCATTTCATGTCTGACTTTTTATGTTTTTTTTGGACTTTTTCACATTGGAAAGCTTGAAAAAGAATAAAATTGCTTATAGTATAGAACTAGGATGAAACGAGTGTGGCGGGCAATAAAACTAGTTCCAAGCAGTGGAACATACCTATGCTCAATGCAAGGAAGCGTGTGCAGGATACAGACACTCTGGGGGATGTCTCCTCTGGGTATGGGGTGATCAAGCTACAAAATATATATGAAAGGATCTGCTTTACTAGGATTGAGACAAGCTCAGGCTATAAGGCTTATAAAACTAAAGCAGAAAGCCAACATAAATATCAATACGACAATAGGATGCATGAAATGCAATTACAACTTGATATAAATAGGAGTCTCTATGGGAGACGAACAACATAAAGTTCAAGGAAGAATATGAGGTTCATGCTCAAGGACATGGAGGAACTACAAGGGAATCCCAGACCTAAGGGAGGACACTCAACATGGGTAGCAAATGGAAAAACAAGATCTATCTAGGGCACCCATGAGTAGGAAAGCTCTACCACTTACATAATTCCAATTCTAGTAGCACTGTGATGGTTCTGTAACATCACGAAGTGGGTTCGTACCTATAGTTAAGGAAACTTGGTCATATGACAATGCATGATGCACATGGAAAAGTGATCCTATCCTATGTGTCAGTTCAATGTTATACCTGTTACGGGCACGAACGGGTCAAAACCTCGATGAAAGTGCACCCAAAACGAGTCCCTACACACCAATATTAGGACAAAACAACTCAAAAGAGTTAATAAAAGTCCAAATTATATGCTAAGTGGGTAAAAATTTCAAAAGAAAATTAGTAAATAGTAAAAATTGACATTTTTACCATACCTTTTTGTTTTTTACCCAAAATAGTGCATTTGGAGCCATTCGAACTACAAAATTTAAATGTCGATTATGGGATCTAGGAACAACGAAATCATGAGCCGTCAAGACCAGGTAGATCCTAATCTCATTCCTAAGTTTATTCCGTGCATTTATTTTCAGTTTCCATGGTGTATTTTTAAGTTAAAGGCAACCATAAATGGGTATCCCGACCCACACAGGTCACATGCTATCATGTCGCATATAGGGCCTAATGTACGCAGGAAAAGCATAGCCTTCCCATGTACATACGCTACTATCACCAAGAAAATTTGTGTATGGGGCTGTGTATACCCAATTTAATGGAAAAAAATCATAAAAAGTGAATGTTTTTTGACAGGATGGTGCTGGAATGGAGGGAGCGTGAGCATGAGGATGTGGATAGAGAAGTCCATCGAGACATAAACACTCAACAAGATATAAAAATATGCATATTGTACAAGTTTTTGAATATTGGGGGTTTGAGGGCCGAACCAAGACTTCTTCATGTGTTTGTTAACTACTAGGACCCAAACACAGAGTATTTTTCAGCTAGATGCAATGCCACTAAGACTAGAAGTAGTATATATCTACTTCATTACAGGACCATCCCACTGAGGAGAGGTAGTAAAATTGTGAGCTCGTGGGGTGGGTGGACGACTCACCAAAAAGGAATATATAGTCATATATTGTCTTCTGGATACAAAGAAGATAGAAATTCAGGTTCTAATGAACTCCATCCAAAGCCCGAGTCTCAAGGTGATCATTCTGGTACTAGCCAGGATAGCGGGTTTGGCATCACTCTATTTGGATTCAAGGCCTCTCATGTTCTATTAAGTAGAGTGTATGAGACCTACAGTGTAACACCCCAAAAATTCACAAAAAATTAAATTTTTTCTTGGTGACATTTAAAGTTTAAGTCATAGACGGATTGCTAGTTAAATGATTTAGTTTAGTCTAATTATCAATTAGATTACCAGAGAAGATATTCAGAGAAACTCAGGAGTTTAAATTTTTGTAACTAAAGGATATAGAAATATTTACTTACTAATTTGTAATCTACATGCTACTTACTGAAGTCAATCTCTAATGATTTACAGCCTTGAAATAGAATTTCTTTTGAAAGTTAAAGAGTTTCAAATGTTGAATTTTGATCATATGTTTGTTGATAAGAATGCGTATTTTTTTTATGGTTGTTTTCTTGTCCTACTGAAGGGGCTTGAGGTTTTCCCAAGGCTTACTTAGCTTTCTCAAGCTAATGCAGATTCAATGCTTCTACAGGTCTTTTACAGGTAAAATTTAATTCCAGATTTCGATGTATGAAATTAAGGCTCTAAAGACTATTGAGTAAGTTAAGAAAGGAAACTTTAAATTCTATTTACTATCTATATTATCAATGGTTGAGGAATCCTAGACTGATCAACTAAACTATTTTACATGGTTTACAACTATATACCATCGTTTTTACAATTTATTTGTTTGTAAAACCAAAATTCCAATTATATTTCCGATTGGTTTATGATTATGAATTTACTATGCAGAACTAGAACTTTTCTTAAGTCTTTCAGAAATTAATTACTAGGTTACTAGGTATTTTAATTTATTCAGTGTAATACAATAAGTATTATTATCTTAATCATTTTCAGTCTATTAACTGTTCAACATGGACTTATTGTGTTAGATGTTTGTTTAAAAGAAGCAGTAGTAGGTTTAGTTATACAATATTTACTAGATACTGTCTAGAGTAACCCTGTTTATATTTTAGGATTTGTTAAAGTAATAAAATATAGAATTAGTTTTATTTATTAAGTATAATAGTTAGGTTGTATTACATTAATATTTATTTTATTATACTATACACAGTTTACTATAAAAGGCTTTACTTAGTATTCTAGAGGTTTTTGTAAAAAGTTAAGTCCTGGAAAAGGAATCATTAAGATAAATAGCTAAAATTACAGTAAAAGATTTTAAATTTGTAGCATATTCAAATCATCTTATTCATGTACAATCATTCCTATTTACCTCTAAATAAACCTTTTGTACTAGATTACTTCATCTTATGGCGAGTGGAAAAATACAGAAAGGGATTTTTATTCATTAATCAACAATTCTAACTCTAGGTTCATTTATTCAGATAAACTTTAACAAGTAAAATTCCTTAAATTAAAGGCAGCCTTAAGCAGTATAATTATAGAAGCAATTTATCCAAGTAATAATAGTAAATATAATCATAACTACTTTCATTCAAGTAATTTGATTGCATAAATAAATAAGATACACAGTGGAACCTGATAACTTGTAGAGGAGACAAACAACCCAAGGAGCCCATTCCACCCAACTTTTTCCTGAATATAGCTCAACTGCTTGTCTTAGGACCCCCGAGCCTGTTCACTGATCCACCAGGGTGAAAGCATTGTGTGAAAGGATGGGATTAAATACCCTTGCAACTCCACCAAAATACTTAACTGTAGTACTTCTTCCCTCTACAGTAAAGAACTCAGCTAACAAGATGCACTAGTTCTGAAAACAATCTTAACACTCAAACCACTTCTAACTTTTCCCTCATTGAATCCCTTGTGCTCCTTTCTCAACATTCAAAAATTACACAAGGTAAAAATTGAACAACCTCCTGCTGAATTCGATGGGTAGATATATGCATGCCTAGGTATTTTTGGTCAGTTTTTCAATTAATGAGCCACCTTCTCTATTCCACTTTCTTGAGTAACATGACCACAAAATTAGGGAAGTTGCCCCCTGCAACATCTAGAAGTGGTTGAGGATGCTTCCATATGTTAGTTTGCTCTGACCCCATTATATTCCACCTAGTGGGCCAGTGGAAACTCATTCAACAGCCTCCTTAGGCTATTTGTCTCATCTTTTATTTATTTACTAATAAAATATTCAACATAATTAATTACAGTCATCCTTGACCCCACATGTTAAATAGTCATAAACTTTACAATAAAAATAAAATATAATGTTTTCTTAAACATAAAATGTTATTGAAATTGGGGTACGTGACATACACCCCCCTTAAGTCCAACATTGTCCTTGATGTTGCTTTATTCGTCATCCTTAGAGATGCCCTGGAACAGAATTGGATATGTTGCCGCATATGACTCTCCAATTTCCAGGTTGCTTCTTCTGGACTAAGATGCTTCCATTGCACCTTCACTGGCCCAATGGTGCGATTCTGAAGCAATATCTCCCTCTTGTCGAGGATACAATCCGGTTCCACCATAAAATCTCCTTCGGGTTCCACCTGCACATCATTCCAATTTATAACATGAGTACCATCATGTACATATCTTTTTGAAACATAAATATGAAAAACATTATGAACTTTAAGATTCGGTGGTAAGGCCAATTAGTATGTCACCGATCCAACTCTGGACAATATTTTGAAAGGACCACAGTACCTAGGTGCTAGATTAGCACAAATCCCTAACTTTAAAGAACTCTTTTTGGGTTTTACCTCAATGAAAACATGTTCGCCCACATGGAACTCTTTCTGAGTTCGTTTAAGATCCACTTGAATCTTCTGTCTATCTTGTGCAACCTTCAAATTGCCTTGTACCTGATTCACGGTTAATTCCATCTCCTTTAATAACTCGGGTCCTAGTATTAACCTGTCAACGGGGTTGTTCCATGAGATGGGAGTATTTCATTTTCAGCCATATAGAATCTCGAATGGGCTGAATTTTGATGAAGCCTGGTAATGGTTGTTGTATGCAAACTCAACCAAGTGTAAGTAGTCCTCCCATTTGCTTGGTTGTTCTCTAACATACATCCTTAACATATCTTCTAATTTTAGTTTGTCTTCTTTATTAATGTGTTCTTCATTAGTTATAGTTACAGCAAAATCTTTACATCCCTTTTAAATGAACCTTTTCAATTGTAAGGCATAAATCTATCTGATTGTTGTTTTCCTAGGGATTCCTTTTATCGTGACTGTTTCTCCTTCTTTATTTAAACAGGTAAAAGTTTTATCAAAACAGTTTAACACTACTTGATTTTGTTCTAAACAATCCATTCTATTTAATACATCATAGGAGCCTAACGAAAGTTCATTCAACCTTACAGAAGTTTCAAACTGATTCATAAATAAAGTACAATCTTTGACGAAATCAATTAGTTTTCTTTTTGCTCATGTAGCTAATTGAACCAGCCATGACTTTGCAAATTTCTCTACTGGTAGTTTACTTTTCTCTACTAAACTAGGATAGACATAACTCAAGCTATCCCCTGCGTCAATTAAAATAGAAATGGCTTTATGGTTCAGCATACCTTCTATTTCCACCATGGAAGTCTGATATTCAACCTGTCTGTTTTCCAGTGTTGCATTGATTCTGGGTATTCCTCTTGCTAAATCACCAACCGTTGTTTCTTCCTGCACAACATGAATGTTGTTGACGATATTCATTTTGTTAGGATAGACTAATGCATAGTGAGGTCCTTGGCATTCCCAAAATTTTACATGTTCCTTACGTTCGTTATTTTTAACATAGTTGCTGTGATTATTTGTAAATTCTTTATTTCTTGTGATAGTAGGGTTTTACTGTGAGTTACCTTTGAAATGATTTCCTTGAAATTTTTTGTTAGGAAATTTACATGAGTTATTATGCCCAAAATTATGATTAGGTGTGAAACCTTTCTTTCTTTGTTCAAAATTATTAGACCTTTTTTCTTTCCAGTTTGGCATGTTCTCCCTTTTCTGGTTCTTCCCATAGTAGAAATTTGCTTTTCGCATGGCCTCTTCGAGGGTTTTGGAATTATCATATTCAATTTTGTCCTTAATATGAAAAGGTAATCAACTCAGAAACCGCTCTACCTTTGGTTTTTCATCAACAATATAGGGCACATAATGCAGTAAGCTCAAAAATTTACTATTTAACTCTTTCATACTCATGGTTCCCAAAAGTCATAAAATTATTTAGCTCGTTCTTCGTAATATTTCTCTAACAGAAATTTCTTTTTAAAGTACTTTTTAAAAGTGCCCAATTTATATTCTTTTCTTTTATGTCCTTAACTTGCTTTATGTACTGCCACCAAATGTTGGTTTTTCCAGTTAAGTTATATATTGCCATCCTCGCTTTTAATTGATTTGAATAATTATATATTTGAAAATACTTTTTCATTCTGGATAGCCATGCTTTAGCTTCCTCTCCTTTTTCTGTTTTTCCATTAAAAGTTGGTGGTTTAAGATTTGTGAACTCTCCAGAAATCTCTTCATAGGGCTTGTACTTCTTCCTTCTAGAGCGATAATTACTCTCGCTACTGTCACTTGAATACTGGTGTTTATTTCTGTATGAATTACTGTTAATTTTAGAAGAAGAATTGCTTTCAATTTTAGAGTGTTTTGACCTTTTACTCTTATGTTGATATGACGTAGTGTCAGATTCTACCTGTTTATCCTTTTCTTTGTATGAAACTTTTCCAACAGTATTTGATTCAACTCCTCCTGAGCTCTTAGGATTCTCTCATTTTATTTTTTAACAGTCTCCATTTCAGTTTTTAAATCCTTAACTGTTTGCAGTAATTCAGATGAATTGTTAGTTATATCTTCCTTAATAGGTTCTCTTCCAAAGCTATTTTGTTTATTCAACGGGGGCCTCTCATCAACATACTCTTCTAGTCCTTCCATACCTGCAAATATAATTCAGAAAATATTCTATACAACAACACTAAAAATTATAAATCAGTATTCATATTTTCTTCTTACTTTTTGTTTACGTGCGCTGAGCCGCTTCAGGCCTAGTGTCTGAATGTGGGCTTTGATACCATATGTAACACCCAAAAAATTCACAAAAAAATAAAATTTTTCTAGGTGACATTTAAAGTTTAAGTCATAGACGGATTACTAGTTAAATGATTTAGTTTAGTCTAATTATCAATTAGATTACCAGAGAAGATATTTAGAGAAACTCATGAGTTTAACTTTCTGTAACTAAAGGCTATGGAAATATTTACTTACTAATTTGTAATTTACATGCTACTTACTGAAGTCAATCTCTAATGATTTACAGCCTTGAAATAGAATGTCTTTTGAAAGTTAAAGAGTTTCAAATATTGAATTCTGATCATAGGTTTGTTGATAAGAATGTGTATTTTTCTGATGGTTGTTTGCTTGTCCTACTGAAGGGGCTTGAGGTTTTCCCGAGGCTTACTTAGCTTTCTCAAGCTAATGCAAATTCGATGCTTGTACGGGTCTTTTACGGGTAAAATTTAATTCCAGATTTCGATGTATGAAATTAAGGCTTTGGAGACTATTGACTAAGTTAAGAAATGAAACTTTAAATTCTATTTATTGTCTAGATTATCAATGGTTGAGGAATACTAGACTGATCGACTAAACTATTTTACATGGTTTACAACTATATACCATCATTTTTACAATTTATTTGTTTGTAAAACCAAAAGTCCAATTATATTTCCGATTGGTTTATGATTATGAATTTACTATGCATAACTAGAACTTTTCTTAAGTCTTTAAATTATCATCACTAATTGTTATTTAGTAGTTAGGTACTAACTACAAAATAAAACAAATCTAACTATTCACATGTATATATGATGCATGGCTTATATACCAACCTAGGGATATGTATATATATTCAAAGCATGTCAAATAAACTTACTTAGTGTATTTGATGCATGAAATATAACATTTAAAACCTAGCTACAACCCTAATATGCATACATACAAACTATTACTAATTCACAAAACTATAACATGCATATAAACATTGGTTTATTTACTAATACAAAGTAATATCATTTCTTTAAATTATTTATAGGGTTTATCGTGTGCGTTGATACTATATAAAAACCCAAAGTATTTCTAACTTAGTGGAATCCACATGGTAGATGATCATTGGAGGAAGGGTTTGGTGATAAACTCTGTGCACAAACCATTAACGCTTTCCCTAAACACTCGTTGGGTGCACTAGTTGTTTTGTTGTTTTTGGGTGGAGAAACATGTCAACAAGTCGCGGGATCTTCGACCTCTACAACAAGTGTTATCCTTTAATTTCTCGGGGTGTTAGTAGGCTCTACACTCTAATTTCCTTTCCATTATCATCTTCAGCGTGTTCAACCGTGGTATTAAGCAGGCTCTTTGCTTTGGTTTCTTTTCCATCATTATTGTCTCCAAGCTCACATTTACACAGTATGTAAGTGATGTGAAATCTCCAACAATATTTCTTTATTTGTTAAACCAAGCTAAATTCTAACAGTGTTTTACTGTTTGCTAAAATGATGGTAGGTGAAGACATACCATCGAAGGTTGAGGCATTTTCTAGAAGCGAAAGGGTATGAGCAAAAAAAGGATTCGGGTAAGCCTCGACCCAATCCCGAAGGTACCCTTCATCGAAAATGTGTGTGGCAGTGATGTTGATGGTGCTTGTAATTATTGATGTTTTATTGGGAAGCTTAAGGAAAAACCTGTAGTTTTTGTTTTGAAAATGTAATAGAGGCCGTATGGCCATTCGTAAAAAAAATAACCCTTAGGGTTTTTATGAAAGAGCTACGACTCTTGTAATGTTGAAAAAGGATAATATTATTTTTATTCCAGGGTTTTTATATAGTAGTTCTTATACTGTAAAACATTATGTGAAGCTCCCTCGGCTCTTTTACTCAATTATATAACTCGTTCTTGGCTACGGTTATGTTAAGGTATTTGGATTTTAGGAAAATAAAACGACTATAAAAGTTGATTAAAAAGACTCTGTTTATACTGGTTTTGTTTCCAGTATGCATAGATTACGATCGTTAAGTAAATATATATCATTTGTTTACCTTTTGTAAAAATTCGGGTGCACTGTGTGTTTAAGTTTTAAAGAGTTTTTACAATACTTTGTTGTAATTTAATCTAAGGCTATCGGAATGATTAGATCCTTTTCTAAATTTAATTGTTTGGAGACCAATTTATAAAGGTTGTACTGTATGTTTTATCCTAGAGTTTTAGTTTTTTAGAATAAACAGTTTATATATTTAGGTTATCTTCATACTTCGATTTTCTTGTATAGAAATTAGTTAAATTATAATAGTTTTCTTTTAAAAAAATAGAGAAACTGGAATCTATCCTATTGCATAATAGATTCTAGAAAGTATATGAAAATATACATTTAGAGATTAGGGTTTGGAAAACAAAACAATTATAATTAAATTAAAAAAATAGAGTTGTTTTGATTATTTACGGTTTGGTTACTAGGTATTTTAATTTATTCAGTGTAATACAATAAGTATTATTATCTTAATCATTTTTAGTCTATTGACTATTCAACGGACTTATTGTGTTAGATTTTTTTGGAAAAGAAGCAGTGGTAGGTTTATCTATACAACATTTACTATATACTGTCTAGAGTAACCCTGTTTATATTTTAGGTTTTGTTAAAGTAATAAAATAAAGAATTAGTTTTCTTTATTAAGTATAATAGTTAGGTTGTATTACAGTAATATTTATTTTATTATACTATACAGAGTTTACTATAAAAGACTTTACTCAGTATTCTAGAGGTTTTTGTAAAAAGTTAAGTCCTGGAAAAGGAATCATTAAGATAAATAGCTACAATTACAGTAAAAGCTTTTAAATTTAAAGCAACTTCAAATCATCTTATTCATGTACAATCGTTCCTATTTACCACTAAATAAACCTTTTGTACTAGAGTACTTCATCTTATGATGAGTGGAAAAATATAGAAAGGGATTTTTATTCATTAATCAACAATTCTAACTCTAGGCTCATTTATTCAGATAAACTTTAACAAGTAAACTTCCTTAAATTAAAGGCAGCCTTAAGCAGTCTAATTGTAGAAGTAATTTATCCAAGTAATAATAATAATTCTAATCATAACTACTTTGATTCCAGTAATTGCTTGCATAAATAAATAAGACACACAGTGGAACCTGATAACTTGTAGAGGAGACAAACAACCCAAGGAGCTCGTTCCACCAAACCTTTTCCTGGAGATAGCTCAACTGCTTGTCTTAGGACCCCCGAGCCTGTCCACTGATCCACCAAGATGAAAGCACCATGTGAAATTATGGGATTAAATACCCCTGCAACTCTGCATAAGTACTTAACTGCAGTACTTCTTCCCTCTGTAGTAATGAACTCAACTAAAAAGATGCACCAATTCTAAAAACAGTCTTAACACTCAAAACACTTCTAACTTTCCCCTCATCAAATCTATTGTTCTCCTTTCTCAACATTCATAAATTTCACAAGGTAAAAATTGAACAACCTCCTGCTGAATTCGATGGGTAGATATATGCATGCCTAGGTTTTTTAGGTCAATTTTTGAATTAAAGAGCCACCTTCTTTGTTCTCCTTTCTTGGGGAACATGACCACACAATTAGGGAATTTTCCCCATGGAACAGCCAGAAGTGGTTGAGGATACTTCCATGTTTCAGTTTGCTCTCACCTTAGTCTATTCCACCTAGTGGGCTAGTGGACACTCATTCAATAGCCTCCTTAGGATATTTGTGTCATCTTTTATTTATTAACTAATACAATATTCAACATAATTAATTACAGTCATCCTTGACCCCACATGGTCAATAGTCAGAAAATTTATAATAAAATAAAACATAATGTTTGCTTAAACATAAAATGTTATTGAAATTGGGGTATGTGACATACAGCGGTATGATTGGAGCACATCACTGTTGAGCGCTATGAAAAAACAACTAACAGACTACAAGCTGGGAAGGATAAAAAACTTTGTGTTCGCCAGCATAATTAGCACTTTCTTATTTAAGCGAGTATCAGGCCTTACCCCAAGAGTCGAGGTTCCTCCACATAGTCTACGAGATCCTTCCCAAACCCATTGGGAGGAGGTGATGCGACGGTTAAGGGGAGGTTGGACACCCAGTCCTTTCCCACCAGAATTCTACCAGTGGTGGCAGAGACAGATCGTGGTCGTGGACGGCTATCCCTATGCAAGGATCAACTTCTGTGGAGACCCAGACATGGCACTACCACCGGGTTCCACATACGGTGACATAGGTAAAATCCCCAATGCTTTGAATAATTTGATTTTTTTGTATTTTTGATATATAAGGAAATCAAAAACAAGTTTTTGGAGATATCGCGTATTGACCTTGATCATGTGTATGTATATGTAGGTCCAAGATGTCCAGATGGATTCCATCTACATCATTGGAGGGGACAAGGGGATGAGATGATCAGTGCAGATGCAGAGCGGGCGCTAAAAAACATACACGTCAACTTATACAGTTTGACACACAGGGTACTCATGGTGCAAGGTGAGGACTTGCAGGAGGATATGTAGTGACACGTATTAGGAGTACCATGTCTATGTGTTAGACTATTCCGGTGGTTGGCCAATGCAGTTGTTTGTTATCATGATCATCACCCTAGCTCACAAGCTTAGATGCCTAGTTAGACTTTTTATATCGACCGTATAATTTTTTGGTGGCTTAAAGCCCTAATTTTGTATAATGATATTTTGTACTATGACACCATTTTGAACTATATTCAGAAATAAAAAATTATAGTGACTGGCTTGATGTATTTACATGTGTGTTTAAACGTGAATGGAATGTGTATGCTTCGTTATTGATGTAACAAATACAGTTCTAAAATGTTATTTGGATATGAATCGACAACATGATTGTAAATCATATGCATATGAATGTATGTTATGTAGTCAAATTGCCGTTCTAACAATCTTACCTGTAAGAACCTTCGTAATAAAGTAGAATCCCTTATACTGTATAAACCATTTAACTGTGACACAACTAGCTGTGAGTCAAGGCAGAATTCAAGAGATAGAATAACATTGGAAATGACATTGTGTAGTAACTCAATCACGATGCTATATTCAACAATGATGTTTGATGATGGTCAGAGCTAAACACCTCCTGAAGACACCACATGACCCTCAAATGTATAGATGACTCAAGCAACCGAAGCTAGGTTCTGGGTATGGCTGGCACCATTAGCGAATCCTAAGTATACCAAATATTTCGTCGACATTTGCCACAAAAAGAGGAAGCATGTCAACAAACCGATAACACTACAAGGGGACCAAAAAGCAAGATATGCAAACTGTACAATAATATACAAGATATCAGCCTTGGTTGAGAGTTATGCATAGTATTTTTTGAGATAGATCCCATTTCTAGGCTCTTCCAAGGCAGTCCCTTCAAAATATTCTAGCTCATAGGTTCCTTTCTCTAATACCCGTTTCACCACATAAGGCTCATGCCACATGGGGTTGAACTTACCCTCCCCTAACGGTTTGATATGTTGGTCATACAAGAGGACCAAGTCACCTCCATTAAATATACAGGGATAGACAAAATTATTATACTAAGCCTTAATGCAATGCTTATTAATCTCTAGAGCCACTAGGACATCGCAACGCTGCTCATCCAGGTGCTATAAGTGGACCAAACGCTCTTCCGATTCCGAAGTTTTTGGTAAAATATCTATGACTAGTTTCAATGATGGAATTTCATAGTTAATTGGTAAAACTGACTCCACCCCATGTACTAGTTGATATGGAGAAAATCCGGTGATAGCATTAACTATAGTTCGGTAAGCCCACAAAGCAGGGTAAATCACAATGTTCCAATTAGTTTTTCTTTGTGTAACGATTCTTTGTAGAATGGTATTTATAGATTTATTAACTGCTTCATCCTGACCATTCGATTTAGGGTAATAAGAAGAAAAGTACTCTTGCTTATACACCAGTTTCAAATCTAACTCGTCCATCATCTTGTTTTGAAGGTGCCTGCCATGGTCGGTGACAAGCTCTTTCGGGATCCCGAGCCAAGTGATATTCTGATTGAATATGAAATGAGCAGTCGTATCACCATCAAATTTAATTGTAGGCATAGCCTCTGCCCATTTCATGAAATAGTCCACGACCACTATAATATGATGGTGCCCCCCAGCCGAAGCTGGGTTGCAATCCATAAAGTCCACCCCTCACTTGGTGAAGGGACTGATAATGATAATATGATGTACTGAGGTGGGATGCGAGTGCACATTTCATGCAAACACTTGAAAAGGGTGGCATCGCTTGACCACATTAACATAATATTTGAAGATCGGTGACCAGTAATAAACTGCTCTAAGTATATTTTGAGTTGTAGCAAGCCCAGATAAATGACCACCACATGCTCCACCATGGCAATCATTCAACACAGTCTCATCCTCATCATGGGTCAAACACCGACGCAAGATGAAATCCATCCCCTAACGATACAATGTGTCACCAATAATAAGGTAGTTCTTAGCATTATGTCGTAAACGTCAACGTTCAGCCCACGAGAGGTGAGGAGGAACCTTCAAATTTTGAAGACATATGATAATATCACCATACCAAGGGACCACGGTCGAAATAAGGAAGATATGCTCATCCACAAAGGAATCCTCATGAACCTTGTCTTCATTAAAACCAGGGATTTTAGACATGATCTCCGCAAAAACTAATGACTTCTTCAACTTTGCTGAAACAAACTCGAGATCAAATTCTTGCAAAATAACAATCCATTTATTACAATTCCCCTTTTCATTCGTCTAGTCAAGACAAACTGAAACAGATTGATATGAGCTATGACCGTATTCTGGTGAGGTAGTATGTAATGTCTCGACCACTGTATTGCATGAACAATTTCTAAGGCTAGCTTCTCGACATGACTATATCAAAGTTCTGCATTAATGAGATTCTAGCTAAGATAATAGATACCGTGTTTTTGAACCAGAACCATCCTAATCGTCTCTTGATATGTGACCACGAATAATAGGAAATAACGGATATAGTCCAATGGACTAAGCATGGGGGATGATTCTAAGGCTTTCTTAAGTGCATCAAAGGACTCATGGGATCACTCATCCCATATGAACATAGTATCCTTCTTCAAAAGGCACATAAAACCCTTGGTCAAATTAGCAATATTTATGAAAAATCTTCATAAGAAGTCAACCATCCCATGGAGACTTTAAAGATGTCTAATTGTGCACGTTGTAACACCCCGGTTTTGACCCCGTTGCATTAGATGTATATGATGTATATATTTTAAATGATCATGGTGTGGAGCTAAAGGCCAAGGCCCCACCATTGATTGGTTATGCTATGTTTTGGATTTAAACTTGTCACCGATGGTATATCGGGGCATGCAACATATATTATGCTTGTCACCATGTAAATATGCATCTATAATTAATTAAATGAACCCGACCAGCTACGATCGTGGCAACTAAAATGAGAAAGGGGCATGATTTTCACAAGGATAAGGGTGGGGAAATTGTTAAACCTTGGCCAATGAGAGGAAAACCCATGTGCCATCTTCCCTTGTTTTATTCCAACCACTTTCATTAAAAAATGGCTGCTGGTGGTTGAGGCAATTAATGGTCTTTAGGAGTGGGGTGGCAGGACTGTCAGTCCTCACCCACATGCACACTCCACCACTATTGACTTCACAATGGAAAAAGAAACCAATGTCATCTCTCCCGCAAGGATCTTACTCTCTCCACGACTGTGCAAGAGCACTCATGCACTCTCCACTACGCAGGCCTCCCGAATTGATGTTCGTCCTCTCGCAGGAGGGGAAGTGGCTCATGTTCACACACTTCTGGCTACGGGCATTCTTGCCATTGTCTGTTCGCTACTCTCCCGCCCAGGATTTTCCTGGCTTTTACCCACGCAGTTTTCCTCTGCGGATTTATGTGACAGTGGCTGTATCTTTTCCTCATGGGCGGATTTACGGGTCCTGTGTTGTTGTTTCTCTCACGTACATGCTGAGAGAACTGTAATTTATTCCCTAGCATGGTCTGTGTAAGTATTCCGGTGTATTCATTTCCTCGGACGTGCTATTGTTCCCCACATTGTTGGTAATGTATGCTGATACGTTTTTGGGGCTATTGTTTTCCCCATGTTGTGAGCTATGCACACTGATTTCGTGTTGGGACTGTTGTTTTCCCCACGTTCACTGATACGTTTCAGGACTGTGTAATTTGCTTGGGAGTCATTTTCCCTGTTTAAGCTGTGATAGCTGATTTAACTGCATATGTGCAATGGTTGGTCTTCGGACTGTGTTGGGAGCAAGGATGGGGGCTTGGTTTGCTTGGTAAACCTGGTGTGTTGGAAACCACACAGACAGAGCTAGAGGGATGGCTTTCTTCTTCACAACCCCTGAATAGCACTGGAAGGGAATGCAAAGCCTGAGGGACTTTGTAGCAAAGAAGGGACTGATTCCTTGTGTTGGGTGTGTGTGGGTGTTTTAGAAGCCAGGATAGTTCTGGTGTAGGTGTTCCTAGCTCTGCAATGAGCTCACCAGCTTAGCATTTAGCCTTTCCCAACTCCTTGATGGCCTGATAAACCCAACTGTGTTGGCTTGGTTGTGTTTTATATACCGTTGGCTATGTGTAAGAATGCTAGTTCCCTTATTCCTTGGAGAATCATGCCCAACTCGAGGGTGGCAGCGCTGCTGAGAGATTAAGGAGCATGCTGGCCTATGGTTGGGTGGAATGTTGCAGTGAGGTAGCTGGTTGCGGATCAAGTTATTCATAAGATAAGTGCTCTTGTCCATTTCTACTTCCACAACTATATCTACTGTTAATGACTATAATGGACATGTTGAATGAATGCTTGTATAAATGTATGATGTTTCCACTGTGTCTGATAGATAATTGCATCTGTGCATGATAAATGTTCATGTGTACATGTTTCTACTTCAATACGTTTTCTTCAGCATTCTGTTTTAGCATTTTTATGCATGTACATGTTCATGGGGCTCTTAGCCCGTGTATTTGAAGCTTGTAGTCGCATCCTCTTCGCTGGTCGGAGGCATGGGGACGTGACAGTATGGTATCAGAGCTTCAGGTTGCAACAATGGACCTCTATGGGCCAAGAAGGAGCAACTGACAGAGGTTATATCTCATTCTGGCTGGAAAAAATCAGTGGACGACTGGTAAAATTCAAAAGAAAATGGTCTAAGTGTTGAGAGGTCGGGCCACCAGCGGAAAGACCTCCGTTGTAGCGGAAGAGATAGCAGGAAAGACTTCCGCCGTTGTGGAAGATCTAGGCGGAAGGACTTTCGCCATTGCGGAAGCACTAAGCAAAAACAGGCTCGACGGAACAGTTTGGAGAAAGCCACAAAAACGGCTAATTGTTCCGCATCAGAACAATTAGTGGAAGGGACTTCCGCCGTTGCGGAAGCCAAAATCCCTAAGGCTTCCGATGATAAAGACAGCCAACGCCGCGAGGAAGTTTTTTATAAGCATTTTGGCGTCCATCAAAAGGAATTAGTGTTTGGTGTGCCGCCGTTGCGGAAGCCAAGGGCACTAGCCTTCCGAAGTCCAAAGGCTGCCGACACCGAAGTTAAAATTTCTTTAAGTAAAGAGCGGCCAATCGGAGGGGAAAGCGTTTTGTGAGCCGCCGTTGCGGAAGCGAAAGCATTACGGCTTCCGACTAGAAAGGCTGCCGACGCCGATCGGAAGGAGAAAGCGTTTCGCGATCCGCCCTTGCGTAAGGGAAAGCATTACGGCTTCCGACTATAAAGGCTACCGACGCCGATCGGAAGGAGGAAGCATTTCATGAGCCGCCGTTGCAGAAGAAATAGGGGAAGAGGAGCCGATTCTACGGAATAAATAGTGGTTCTAAGAGGCGATTCTGCGGAAGAATAATTGGGGAAGAGACCCGATTGAACAAAGGAAAATTCAGTTGTTTTCAGAGGAATTTTCAGTGGATTTTCGTGGGCTAAGAAGGAGAAAAGTGGCAGCGATCTTACGCGCCAGATTGCATGAAAACCAATGATTTACAAAACAAAACAAAAAAACGAGGGCGCTGCCCTCGACCCGCCCTACAGTGGTGGAAGCCACAAGGGGGCAAGCCCCCTTGACCCCCATCGTCCCCCTCAGATAGACATTCTTTGATGAAGAAATCTTGTGTTGGGAAAACTTGTTATTTTATGGCTATTCCCAGAGAAGGTAAGTGATTTTGATTTATATGCTATGCATCTAACGTTTGTATTATTAACACGTTTGTAGAATCATAGTCACTTTCAAGGAAGTATTCCAGGTAGTGCAGCTTGATAAGCCAGTGGTGGTTCAGTTATGAGGACCCATGATGGATATGATGCTCAGGGTTCTCATGAGCAAGGAGAAGATGCCATGGGAGAAAATTTCCGTAATAGAAACGATGAAATTGAGTCCAATGGAAGGCGATTCCAAGGGACACCGTCAAATGTTGCAGCTACCATGAGAAGTCTGATCAAAGCCCAGGAAGAATAGCATCAGTTGAATGCTGCTATGTTGCAGAGTTTGACAGACTTGCAAAGAAAGATAGACTCTGGACGAGGTACAACAAGACCAGAAGGTAGTAAGAGCAGTACCAAGAGGAGGAGAAGGACTTCTAGTGGATCATCTAATTCTGAAGAATCCAGCGGGGATTCAAGTTCTTCTTCTCATAAAAGGAAAAGAAAGAGACACCATAGAGATCGCTCTCGGGATGAATTTAAAAAGGTAAAACCTCCGACATTTGATGGTGAGATAAAGAATGGACAAGAAGCTGAAGCTTGGCTTCTTGGGATAAAGAAGTAATTTCAAGTGCAAGATTATGCAGGAAACATGAAGGCAAGAGTTGCCATATTCAATTTGTATGGAAGAGCATCCATTTGGTGGGAACACTTCATGCAGGTAAAGAGGATCAATGAAAGGAAACTGAAGTGGAAACAGTTCAAGAAGTATTTCAAGCAGAAATACCTATCTGACAGGTATTATGATGAAAATATTAAGGAGTTCCATGAGTTGAGGTTGGGACAGCAAACCATGGAAGAGTATGCAAATAAGTTTTTGGAGCTGTTGAGGTATGTCCGATACATCAGAGATGAAAAGGTGAAGGTCCAGCGTTTTCTGAGTGGATTACCTCAATCTTACAAAGATAGAATTGAGTTTTATGAACCTAGAACTCTTGAAGAAGCAATAAGAAAAGCTAAGTATTGCTATGAGCAAAGCAAAGGTAAGCCAGATTACCATAAGGCATGGAGAGACAAGAAGAATGAGAAGTTCGACCAAAGGAAGAAAGGTTTCAAACCTTCTAGCTTCAGGAATCAGTAGAAGCAGCCATCCCAAGCTATGAGTAAACCAGTTGGAGTGACAGGAGAAAATCCTAAGGATCCACAACAGAATAGAGGACCACTACAATGTTGGAAATGTGGAGGACCCCACATGTGCAAAAATTGTCCACTCGAGAATGAGAGTGCAAGGCCAACTTATAATGTTCAAGAAGCAGAAACAGTGGGTCAAGTAGCAAGGGAAGTCCCTAGGATTTATGCAGCATTGGAGGACCATCAAGCAGATCACCGGTCAATGGTAGTTGAAGTAGCAGGTAAGATTGTTGAGAAATGTGTTTCTGTTTTGATTGACCCTAGTTCTATGCACAGTTACATTACTCCTAGAGTAGTGGAGATTTGTGCTTTTAAGAAAGTAAAGCATAGGAAGTCTTGGTTAGTTCAGCTAGCCACTGGAACTAAGAGAAAGGTCAGTGAAGTGGTTGAGAAATGTCCATTAGTCATGAATGGATTGGCCACATGTGTAGATCTGAATGTTCTACCTCTTGGTTCCTATGATGTTCTCATTGGAATGGATTGGTTAGAAGTTCACAGGGTGAAGCTTGATTGCTACAATAAGACTTTCGAATGCATGGACGAAGAAGGAAACCTAGTAGTTGTGAAAGGCATTCCAAAGGTGATTTCAGTACTACAGGTTTCAACAATGCAGTTAAAGAAGTTCTATAGGAAGGGTTTCCAGTTGTATGCAGCTCAGATTTTGGAGGAAACAAGAGATGAAACTCCGAGGTTGGAGGACTATCAGGTGTTACAGGAATTCAGGGATGTGTTTCCTGATGAGATTCTAGGGCTTCCTCCAAAGAGGGACATTAACTTCACAATTGAACTTGTGCCAGGAGCAGCACCAGTGTCCAAAGCACCCTCCAGGATGAGTACCCCGGAGATGCTAGAGTCAAAGATGCAACTACAAGAGTTGTTGGAAAAGAAGTATATTCAGCCAAGTGTGTCTCCTTGGGGAGCACCAGTTCTGTTTGTAAAGAAGAAAGATGGTACACTCAGGTTATGTATTGATTATAGACAATTGAACAAGGTTACCATGAAGAATAAATATCCTTTACCTAGGATTGATGACCTCTTTGACCAAATGAGGGGAGCAAAGGTATTTTCCAAGATTGACTTGAGGTTTGGTTACCATCAGGTGAGAATCAAGGATGAAGACATTCATAAGACAGCCTTCAGGACAAGGTATGGGCATTATGAGTTTGTAGTGGTACCATTTGGTCTCACAAATGCACCAGCTACATTTATGTGCCTTATGAATAGTGTCTTCAGCAAGTATTTGGACAAGTTTGTTCTTGTTTTCCTTGATGACATTCTTGTTTATTCCAAGGATGAGAAAGAGCATGAAGAGCATTTGAGATTGACATTGAATTTGCTCAGGGAGCATCAGTTGTATGCGAAACTAAGCAAGTGTGACTTCTATAGAGACAGAATTCATTACTTGGGTCACATTATCTCAGAGGAGGGTATATCTGTGGACCCTGAAAAGATTGAAGCCATTATGAATTGGCCTACTCCAAGAAATGTGACAGATGTAAGATCTTTCATGGGACTTGCAGGATACTACAGGAGATTCATTGAGGGATTCTCCAAAGTTGTACATGCTATCGCTTATTTGCAAAAGAAGGGGATGAAGTTCTAATGGACATCGAGGTGTGAAGAAAGTTTCCAGAGGTTGAAGAATCTTCTTACCAGTGCACCAGTATTGAAGGTTGCAGATCTAGAAAAAGATTTTGTGGTATGTACCGATGCATGCGGGCAAGGGCTTGGAGGAGTCCTTATGCAAGACAACCACGTGATATGTTATGAGTCAAGAAATTTGAAGGAACATGAGATGAACTATGCGACTCATGATATAGAGCTTGCAGCCATAGTACATGCTCTCAAGATGTGGAGGCATTACTTGATGGGTAGGAGATTTGAGCTTAGAATAGATCACTGTGGACTAAAGTATTTGTTTGATCAGCCTACTTTGAATGCTAGGCAAGCAAGATGGCTGGAGTTTTTATGTGAGTTTGATTTTGAAATCAAGCACATAAAGGGAAAAGAAAACAAGGTAGCTGATGCACTCAGCAGGAAGGTGCAGGAAATGCATGTGGCATCTCTCAGTATTTGCCAATCAGATTTGAGGCAGCAGAGTGTTGATCATGTTGCTGGAAATGAATTGTATGAGCAGGTAAAAGACAAATTGCGGTAGCAAAGTCTTGAGAAGAGGTATGAGGGATATAAATTGGAAGAAGATGGGATTCTCACTTATAAAGGCAGAATTTATATTCCAAATGTAGCATATTTGAGGAGAGTTGTTATGGATGAGATCCATCAAGCTCCGTATTCTGGTCACCCAGGATATCAGAAGACAATTGCTACAGCTAGAAAGCAGTACTTTTGGCTAGGAATGAAAAAGGATATGGCCGAGTACATTTCAAGGTGTATGAAATGTCAACAGGTAAAGGTTGAGCATCAATATCTAGCAGGTTTGTTGCAGCCTTTACCAGTTCCAGAATGGAAATGGGAAGTTATTTCCATGGATTTTATTACAGGATTTCCAATGACTTGGAGACAACATGATTCTATCATGGTTGTGGTGGACAAGTTGACTAAGGTAGCACATTTTATACCGGTTAAGTCTACGTATGAGACTGGTGACATTGCAAGGATCTTCATGAAGGAGATATTCAAATTGCATGGATTGCCTAAGGCAATAGTCTCTGACAGGGATGCCAAGTTCACTTCCAACTTTTGGAAGGGGTTGTTTGCAGATTTGGGTACAAAGCTAAACTTCAGCACTGCATACCATCCTCAGACAGATGGGCAGACAGAAAGAGTTAATCAGGTGCTTGAAGACATGCTTCGCATGTACGTAATGGACAAACCAACCAAGTGGGAAGATTACTTACACTTGGTAGAGTTTGCTTATAACAATGGACAGCAAGCATCATTGGGGATGAGTCCTTATGAAGCTTTGTATGGAAGGTGTAGGACACCAGTGACTTGGGATAACCCAGTGAACAGGATTGTGCTTGGTCCAGAATTGCTCAGGGAAATGGAGCAAGAGGTTGTCAAGATCAAGCAGAAGCTGAAAGCAGCACAGGACAGACAGAAAAGCTATGCAGATAAGCATAAGGTGAACAGGGAGTTCAGTGTTGGGGATCATGTTTACCTCAGAGTGAGCGCAAGGAAGAGTTCCTTGAAGCTTGTTAGTTGTGCCAAGTTGTCACCGAGATACTTTGGGTCGTTTGAAGTGCTTGAAAGAATAGGGCCAGTTGCATATAGACTTTCTTTGCCTGCTAGCACTAGAGCTCATAATGTTTTTCATGTTTCTTTGCTTAAGAGATATGTACATGATCCTAACCATGTGATAAATTGGGATGTGATTCAGGTGGAACCCGAGGGAGAGTTCCAAATCGAGCCAATGCGCATCCTCGACAGGAAGGTCACCATGCTCCGGAACCGAGCCATAGGTCAGGTAAAGGTGCAATGGGAGCACTACGGACCTGAAGAGGCCACTTGGGAGCTGGAGGATTCCATGCGATTGGCACATCCATTTTTGTTCAATTTTGTGGAACATTGAGGCGATACCAGTGTAGCATTTTGTTCAATTTTGTAAAGCACTGAGGACAGTGCTATTGAAGGGGGAGGGGAATGTAACACCCCGGTTTTGACCCCGTTGCATTAGATGTATATGATGTATATATTGTAAATGATCATGGTGTGGAGCTAAAGGCCAAGGCCCCACCATTGATCGGTTATGCTATGTTTTGGATTTAAACTTATCACCGATGGTATATCGGGGCATGCGACATATATTATGCTTGTCACCATGTAAATATGCATCTATAATTAATTAAATGAACCTGACTAGCTACGATCGCGGCAACTAAAATGAGAAAGGGGCATGATTTTCACAAGGATAAGGGTGGGGAAATTGTTAAACCTTGGCCAATGAGAGAAAAACCCATGTGCCATCTTCCCTTGTTTTATTCCAACCACTTTCATTAAAAAATGGCTGCTGGTGGGGTGGCAGGACTGGCAATTAATGGTCTTTGGGAGTGGGGTGGCAGGACTGTCAGTCCTCACCCACATGCACAATCCACCACTGTTGACTTCACAATGGCAAAATAAACCACTGCCATCTCTCCCGCAAGGATCTTACTCTCTCCACGACTATGCAAGAGCACTCACGCACTCTCCACTATGCAGGCCTCCCGAATTGATGTTCGTCCTCTCGCAAGAGCGGAAGTGGCTCACGTTCACGCACTTCTAGCTACGGGCATTCTCACCATTGTCTGTTTGCTGCTCTCCCGCCCAGGATTTTCCTGGCTTTTACCCACGCAGTTTTCCTTTGTGGATTTACGTGACAGTGGCTATATCTTTTCCTCACGGGCGGATTTACGGGTCCTGTGTTGTTGTTTCTCTCACGTACAAGCTGGGAGAACTGTAATTTATTCCCCAGCGTGGTCTGTGTAAGTCTTCCGGTGTATTCATTTCCTGGGACGTGCTATTGTTCCCCACGTTGTTGGTAATGTATGTTGATACGTTTTTTGGGCTATTGTTTTCCCCATGTTGTGAGCTGTGCACACTGATTTCGTGTTGGGACTATTGTTTTCCCCACGTTCACTGATACGTTTCAGGACTGTGTAATTTGCTTGGGAGTCATTTTCCCTGTTTAAGTTGTGACAGCTAATTTAACTGCATGTGTGCAATGGTTGGTATTCGAACTGTGTTGGGAGCAAGGATGGGGGCTTGGTTTGCTTGATAAACCTGGTGTGTTGGAAACCACACAGACAGAGCTAGAGGGCTGGATTTCTTCTTCACAAACCCTAAATAGCACTGGAAGGGAATGTAGGGCCTGAGGGACTGTGTAGCAGAGAAGGGACTGATTCCTTGTGTTGGGTGTGTGTGGGTGTTTTAGAAGCCAAGCTAGTTCTGGTGTAGGTGTTCCTAGCTCTGCAATGAGCTCACAAGCTTAGCATTTATCCTTTCCCAACTCCTTGATGGACTAGTAAACCCAACCGTGTTGGCTTGGTTGTGTTTTGTATACCCTTAGCTATGTGTAAGCCTGCTAGTTCCCTTAATCCTTGGAGAATCATGCCCAGCTCGGGGGTGGCAGCGCTGTTGAGAGATTAAGGAGCACGCTGGCCTATGGTTGGGTGGAACGTTGCAGCGACGTAGCTGGTTGTGGATCAAGTTATTCATAAGATAAGTGCTCTTGTCCATTTCTACTTCCACAACTATATTTACTGTTAATGACTATAATGGATATGTTGAATGAATGCTTGTATAAATGTATGATGTTTCCACTGTGTCTGATAGATAATTGCATCCGTGCATGATAAATGTTCATGTGTGCATGTTTCTACTCAATACGTTTGCTTCAGCATTCTGTTTTAGCATTTTTATGCATGTACATGTTCATGGGGCTCTTAGCCCGTGTGTTTGAAGCTTGTAGTCGCATCCTCTTCACCGGTCGGAGGCATGGGGACGTGACACACATGGGATATAATCAAATTATTGCCTCAACCTTTAAAGGAATGACCCTAATCCCCTCTTTGGATACAATAAACCCTAATAAACGACCCACTTTCACACAAAAGATGCACTTTTGAGGGTTTAACCGGATTCGATAATGACGACGTATTTTAAGAACCAAGCGCAAGTGATTTAGATGATCCAAGCTCACATGAGATTGAGCAACTAAATTGTCCAAATAAACTTCGATGATACACTTAAGGTCATGGAAAGCGAAGGTCATAGCCCGTTGAAAGGTAGCTCCCGCGTTTTTAAGCCCGAAAGGAATCTTTCAGTATGCAAACACACCCCAAGGAAAAATGAAAGAAGTATTGTGTTGGTCCTTGGGATTAATTTGGATTTGATTATACCATAAAAAACCGTCCATGAACGATAATACCTCGCTCCCTACACACTCATCCAAAATATGGTCTATGAATGGTGTGGGGAAATTATCTTTCGGACAAGCTTTATTTAGGTCTCTGAAGTTTGTGTACACACAGATGGTTCCCTGCTTCTTATCCACTAGAAGGAGATTGGATACCCATTCATTCAAGGGAACTGGATAGATAATGCTAACTTCAACTAACTTTTTGTATCTCAACCTTAATGACGGGCGCCTTATGAGGGTTCATTGTGCGTAAATTCTGTCAAATAGGTTTAGCATTAGGATACATTTTAATCTCATGTTCAACAATACGAGGTTATATTCTCGACATCTCATCATATGACCAAGCAAAAAATCACAAAATTCTTTAAAAAGATTAGTGTATGCCTTAATTTCATCGAAAGAACAATCTGCACCAATGTAAACATTTTCAATCTTGACAGGAATCCAAGAAATGTTGATGGGAATTGCAGGTGATAGATTCATCGTGTTCCCTTTATCATATATACCATGAGTTCCTAATGGGACCACGAGATAACCAGCATTCTAGCTAAAGGTCATCCTAAAGTCATCATGCTCGATCTGTTCGATCTCTAGGAGGAAGTAAGACTGATGAAACTCCTCCCAAGGTCGTTCAGGACCATTCATGGCCTCGAGAATCGCTTTGTTTGAAGGAAAAACATCATCAAGGAAATCATGTGAGCATGGCAATGCAACCACCCAAGCAAGAAGTGCAAAGATATCCTCCTCCTTTTACGAAGAGGAAGGACCAGGGTTTACAATGGGATCAAGAACAACTTGATAACTGACCTCCGATGTAGACAATGACATATCCATATTAGTAGGTCCAGGTTCCTCATTCGAAGTGCTCAGAGAAGGGAGAGTCCAAGGGTCATCCAAATACATAGTGTGAAATGGGACCGAACTCAACGATGACGAATCAATACCAAGAGTGGAACCAATAGCTAGGATTAGTGCTGAAATATTAAAAGATCCCATCAATGGCATATTCATTCCAACACCAACATTCTCAGTTGTCAGTTGAGAATTGTCAATAGTCGGGATGGTGGATCCCGATGATGCAGTCGAACTGGAATTATCAAATGGCATTTGTTCGATTGTGACAATATGATCCTCAAAAGGGAAGCAAATGACATGGAAAATGGAAGACATGACCACCTTCATAGAGTAAATCCAGTTTCGACCCAATAAAATATTATGTTCAAGGGGTGCAACAACCACCTCAACCTTGATCGACAGGATCTTCCCTCCCAACTGGACTTGGAGAGAGGCAAGAATACCATGCGGCTGAAATGAATGTCCATCGAATCCTGTCAAAATGGTCATATATTTCGACAACATGGGTGAGCCAAGGCCTTTTCAACAAGCCAGAGACATCATATAGGTCACAACACCTTCATCAACGACTATGCGCTTGATTTAGTTTTTCAGACACTCCACATGGACTAAGAAATCCACATGGTAAGGAAAGAGAGGCTGGACCTAATGGGTTTCAAATATAACTAATGTGGAAGGGTTAGGATCAACCACCCCAAGAGGAGTCAACAATTCTCTCCTCTACGAAGGACAAGTCTGAATAACTTCAAGAGATGGCATTGCACAGGGAGTCTGACCCAAGTCCTCGACAATAGAATAATGCTGGGAGGCTCGAGAATTAGGATTATGCCACGAGCACTTAAGGACTCCCTTAGGTATATGAGGTATGGCTTCAGGATTATCAATATGAAAAGGATTCTCAGGAGGTGCAGGATATTTACCCAAGTTGGGTTGTGATGGACCATAATATTTTGCACAGTTCACAACATTAGCACCAAACATCATGTTGATACACCCATGGCCACCTTCTACATTCGATGGGTTTTTATGCCCACCAGAAGTACTTCCGGTGTCCATGTTCCTCAAAGCCATATGTTGATTATAACGTAAAGGATCAATCAACACAATTGGGCTCTGTGTAATGAACTTCGAGGCCTCATCATTACAGGGGCACTAGTATGTGAGATAGTCTCCCCCACAAAGCTTGCAAGGGAATTTAACCTTCCTCTTAGGTTTCTTGTCCCCCCAATATTATCACCGTTATTTTCATCGTTCTGGTTCTCCTTCCTATTCACACCCTTCTATTGTTTCTTCCCTTCTTCTTCTTCATTTCAGGTTGTTTCTTCCTTCCAGGTTTCTAGTTACCCATCTAGTCTGACAAATGTACCGAGAGCACATCCGCTGATTGGGTGGGTTGGGACGAAGCCGTAGCTTGTTTGTTCGCGAATTGATTAATAAAAAAAATTCACATTTGATTCGAAACATGGTCTACGACCTTGGTACTCGCGGATCCAACAATACCATTGGCATGTGGCCTAGGTTTAAACTTAGGTTCAAATTTTGACCGCGGTGTGTCAGGGACAATCTCATAAAGGAGCCTAGACTAAGCATAAATTAATTCCAATTGCTAAGCTCTAAAGATATCTTGCTCCTGATTCATTACTCCATATGTCAGAACATACTTTGCAATATAAGGTAATAAATACTTGAGAAACCATTCCAACAAAAACTTGGGTGGAATGTTGGCCGTAATCAACCTCTTCCGCTCTATGCCACTCTTGAATATGGTTAGATATGTGTGTGGCTTTATCTTGCCAAAAAGTAGACAAGATATCAGTGCCAGCATCATAACATACCGATAGTTGAAATAGGTTAAGAAAGGTCATGGCTAAGTCATTAAACGTCCAATATGTTCCCCCTCGAAACTCTATATACCATTTCGCAAAAGGACCCGTGAGGGTGCATTGAAATAGTCATAGTTGAAAAAAGTCATGGTTCAATGAGTTTGAAGAGAACCATAGCCTGGAAAGTATTCACATGATCTCCAGGGTCCTGCCCACTCTTACCTTCAAACTTTGGTATATACGAAGGAATCTTGGCGAGAACAACCAACCACGTCGGATCATGAGATACAAGATCATTGGTCAACTTTAAAAGCTTAGGAAAATTCAACGTAGCCAAGAAAGGGAGCCTAGATTGTGCCATATGGTTCCACACTCACTGAAAAGGTTGGTTCATATAAGTTTGATTGTAGTAAAGGCCATGGCCTTAGCTAGTTGGATAATAACCCCCTCCTGCATGACCCATAAAATGATGCACGAGAATATTGTAGTTTGGTATACCTTGAGAATGAAATGCCACATAACCATAGTTATAGGATTGATAAACAGGTTGACCCCAGAAATATAAGGAGGCACGTAACCTCCTGACACAACAACACCGGCTGATGAGGAACAACATGGTTAGATGTAGCACCATGTCCCGAAGGACCGTGCGGGTCATGAGGAGGGTGCATCATAAGAAAGGAATTTAACGGAGCAGGTGCGGTGGACGATGGGGCATAAGATGGAATGTAAGCAGTGCCTCCAATGTTCACATGTCTAGGGTCACCTCCGTAAGAGTGAACACTAGTGTTAATACTGGGAGAAAATCCTTCCACGAATGGAGCGGAAGGATCAATATGACCACTCCTAAATCTATTATCAAGAAAAGGTTCTGCAGTGCCACCAAGCCTAACACTAGGGTCAATAACAGGATCAACAAAAAATGAAGGGATGGTAAGGTCTGGCATGTTGAACCTAAAAGGACTTGTGCTAGAGGGAATGTGATGAGTCCCACTACTCGACCTTCCCAAGGAATACCTCTGATAAGAAGCTGCAAAGTCTGACAACTGGGGTCGTGTATTATAGGAAGTACCAGCCCCATGAGGGTCAGTGTCAATTGGAGTCCCAGGTCTCAAAATGGTAGCGCTCCCCATTCCAGAGGATGGAGAAGGTGGGTCTCCAGGTTCTCAGATGTAGTACTCACAGTGAGAACAATGTGTGAATCCCAGTGTGTAAAATTTCACCTAGAATGTCTAGTCCTCTTTTGAGGAGGAGGAGATCCACAAGGAGAAAGGGATGCTAAACGTCCATATCGGTGGATCACCGAAACTAAATGCACGACAACTCCACAAAAATAACAAGACTCAACAAATTACGATCCCTAAAGAAAGCTATCGCACAAAGACCACACCTCTAAGTAAAGCTAATTCATATGCAAACAATCCAAGAGGGAGGATTAATGATCTCCTGAATGCAGTAGGTATGCTCGCGTAGGAGAGGCATGAGACTCCCATACACCACAAGCAAAGGTTTGTAACCAATTATAGTGGCCCTTAGCTTCAACACATATAGCGACTATGATGTCTTACCCCTACCTGGCCAGGACACTCACATAATAACCTCTGCAAGTACCCCTTACGATACCTAGGTAAGGAAACTAAGGTCATCCCAATATAACCAATGCTCAGGCGGACAGTCCAAGGGGGTATCTACCGTATGGGAAGGGTAGCAAAGCTCGGAGCTCAAAAGCACCAAAGGTACCTCAAAATCCCTAAGATACGAATAATATCCTGGAAATATCTTTGGCGCTCAACAGAAAGTGGCAAGGGGCTATCCCCACCACTAACGTGTGTGTTGCCTTGTTCTTAACTCCTATGTAAGAGGATCCTCCTGAGAACACTAATTATACCAATGATTTCTCTTCTGACCTAGATAGACACCTAATTTTTTTGTTTCATAGTCTTGGAAAATTTTACTCACGACACCCTTTTCCAAGATTCTACAACCTAAGCTTGTTGGTGCACCTCTATCAAATAAAAATTGCAATCAATTTTAAGTTAAGCGTTAATTTTAATGGATGTGATTACTCAAGGGTAATGAACGTGCAACTAGCAATATTATGACTCACAGTGAAATAAATATGCACACCTAAAAAACAATTCCAAGTGCAATTTGTCTTTAAATATGAAAAAGGGGTGTGCCACTACATGAAATGCACAAATTTAGTCTCAAATTTCAATGCAATAATTCCTATGTGAAATCCTGAACACTATTTCATCTAATCAAACCTAATGCAAGTGCATAATGCAAAAAGATGCCAAAAGTAAAAATATTTTTGTATTTTGATTATAAATGATATGAACATACAATAAACAGATTCTACAAACTCCCATGCCCTACAACACGTATCAAACACAAGCCAAGAAAGACACTGAGACTAAACTAATGCACTATTAACACAACAAAAAGGAGATAAATGACAAGAACAAATTTTCAATAAAAGCAAAGAAAAAGAAGTCTTTGGTCAGTACGTAAGTGGTAGAAAAGCACCACATGCACCCAAGAAGACTCAAGAACACTGACAACCCACCTAGAATATCCCAAACATCAAGATCTCAATCACAAAGATGGATGTAAATGACTGTTCATAGAAAACCCGTGTGTATACGGGACTGATACCTCTATGACCCGCGTATATTAAGAGATAGGTGGTAAAAAGTTAGGCCAAGACTCAAATTAATTCAAAGCAATACCCATGGGATAACACACTCCTAAATGTGACACAGAAACACAAAGAAGCATAGAGAAGATCAAGTACATTATGCACCCAAACCCCAACAAAAAGGAAAATCCCAATAGAGTCGCCAATTCTGTTACGAAGAAAATTTCCTATGGCTTGGGGTGGACCACAATAGAAAACATGACACCAGAAATCAATCCACTTCCAATATTCTAAATAGATAAACAAGTCTAAAACTAAATGATGAGAAACATACCTTATTTCGGACATCCGTAGAAGATCGCCGTTGATATTTCAATCACACTTGCACCTACATTTCATTCTCAACAACAACAAAACATACAAGCATGATAGATATTAAGTGTTAGAGCCTACTCTAGCATATACAAATCCAATATATAATCAAAGCAACGACATCCATGGATAAAAATATTCATAGTTACACATATAATGGACAAGAAATAGATATTTCTATTATTTGTAAACATATATACAAATTACAACCTCTGTCAGCACCTCGTCGAAATCGAGAAACTGAGTCCTCCACCTGGGCCTCCACCACTTCAATCCTCTATATCAAGGTGATCTCACAAGACAAAGGAAAGATTGGGAAATAGCACCAATAGTTGCTCCAAGGATAAACGGATGCAGACTCAAGTATGAAAGAATGGGGTACAAATCCACTAGTCTCTTTGCTCTCACAAGTTCTCCTCTTCTTCAATTCTTCCAAATAGCTCAATATATAGCCCCTCAATGAGAAGTGAAGGGTTGATTTGGATAATTTCCAAGCATATGGAAGGCCAAGAGTCAAGTTATTCGTTACTTGATGAGAGAAAACTCCAAATATTTTTTTTGAGCACATTTTCCAATGTATGTGGGTCATAGTGGAGCAAGATGCATGTACACGTGGTATGTAAGTTGTTGACCCGCATATACCCATAAAAATGATTTTTTAAGGGGATTCTCTGGAGCATCAAAGTTATACTGATCAAAGTGGGTCCAATGAGTCCGCATAGGGACATGGATAGGCCATAAAAACATGATATACCAAGTGTGGTAAAATCAAATATAACAAACCCCAATATTTTAAGTTCATTGTAGTGTCTAGGCTAGCTCATTATGGATTCATGAGTACTTTCCTTCTCCTAAATATATTGACAAAATATCATTCCTCCATAACTGATATTGAGGGCAAGTTCTTCTTTAGTCCTGGTGCAAACAACACATCCTAGGAATCAAACAAACCACTTGACTCAAGCTGGAATGTAACTATTCCCTCTCATATGACTACATACTTGGCATCATCATTAAGATCCAAATGGATCCCTAATTCATACTCCATCAATATGTTGAATAGCTCACGTTATTCCATCATGTGACAAGATGCACCATTGTCCAAGTACCATACACTCCTAGCAGCTATGCTAGTAGAAAGGAAGGAAGCTAGTGAGAAGTCACTCTCTAATTTTGTAGCAAACTCACTGAATTGAGTGTCTGTAGATGTTACTACATGTTGCTTCTTTCCCTTACCTTTCTTATTCTCTGGACACTGAGATGCATAGTTCCCATTCTTGTGTCACACAAAACACTTAATTTTACTCAAGTATTTATTTTCCCCCGACTATGAGGCTTCTCTCTCACTATTATCCTTCTTATTAGAAATATTTCCTTTTCCATTGCATGCCTTGCTAACAAGGGAAAATTTCACCTCCCCGTCTTCTTGCTTTCAATATCTAGTCTCATCCTGGATGCAATCATCCCATATCCTCTCCCAGTTGGGAATCTTTTCCCAAGCATAGAGACCTTTTTCAAATGGTTCCCAATGCTTGGTGACTCCATTGAATACCACTCATATGAGCTCTGGCTGATCCCAAATCTGGTTGATCTTCATAAGATAGTTGGTAACATTGTTTGATCTAGTCATTTGGACATCTCTGAGTTTGTCCCTCAAAATCATCTTCATGTTCACAATATCACTCTGAAATAGATACATCAAATCCTAGTACATTGCATGGGTTGTTGAATTCTCAACAATATGAGGAATCAAGTGATCCTTCATAGCATTCATGATCACCCTATGAGTTTTAAATTCCTTCTTCTCATGTGCTTCCTACTAAATTGGATCTATTTTTTTCGTAATTGCCTGATCCATAATGTCCCAAAGTTCATGGAATTTCAAGAGTAGTGTAACCATTTCTTTCCATGTCGGGAAGTTAAATTCCCCATCTAACATGTCTTCAAATTTGAGACCGACTTTTTCCGTAACTAGATATGAAAAAATTATTGTGTACTTTGTCCTTCAAGAACCCACAAATATCTACTGTTCTAAACCCCATATATGCACTGGATCTGCATGTTGGTTACTCATATCTAGTAGATATGTTGCAATAGATTTCAAATCCACTCTCTCTCAAGGTCTTTGCTTTGATACCATGTTAATTTTTATGATTTAAGCGCTAGATAAAATAATTCCTAGTGTTTTTCCTTGCTTAAAAATTAATTTCAGCCCACTGATTATTTTACATTATTGAGATCTATTAACAGTAAATAAAATAGCGGAAACAAAAAATCATAAAGCACATACAAATTTCTACCTTTCAAAATCATATTTGCATTAAATAAATTCCAAGCTTACAAGGGATCCCTTAATACGAAAATGCCCCTAAGAAATTACGTAGCGAAATTGATAATTCTGCCCCACAAAAGACAAATCTTCAACTTGCAACACTTCCCTGGAAATATGTAGCAAAAACCCTCATTTTTTTCTTTGTTGACTTGTGATATGTCATCGCTGTACAATTGTATGGATCTATACAGTACAATCCATATGACATATACAGAAATTTCAAAAGGCAAGATCCGTACGGCTATACGAATCTATATTATGATCCATATGGTCTTCTTGCATGATAAAAATCAATTCCTCTCCAGTTGGTTCAGTTGTTTCTTCGCCATGAATGATGCCTCTTTCTCTCTCTTTCCCAAGAGACTAAAAATTAGAAAGTCCTCCTCCTAATTATCCACTCAATGCTCGATGTTATCTCTTAAAATATTATGTGTCTTCAATGGCTAAGATTATATCTCATTCACTTGAGATCGATCGTTGTGACTCATTTGATAAACTTAAATAACTAATGCCCATAACTTAGGATTTTCTCCAAAATAACCCCAATTAATTATAAAAGGGAATTCGCTTTAATAATTTGTTTTTATTAAAGTGAATCTTCTAAGTGCCTAAGAGGTCATAGTGATGATTCCCATGGGAAGGAAACCCACCCATGTAAATACCTATTTGAGGTACAAACATCAACAAATAATACCCTTGTCATAAGGAAACATGGCCACTCCTCCCTTATAATTACCTTAACGTATTCCTCTCCACATTCAAGTTCACCATGAAAATCTATCAATATAACGTGGTTACTCGTCAACTTGGTGGCTCCCTTTCTCATCAAGTTTATCGCAAAAAGACTCATACTAATAAATACCTTCACACCTAAGTAGCAAGGGTACCCGTACCTAGGGGTAGGGTACACATAATCGTACGAGGAACTTGGGTACTCATAAGATATGTCTCCCATTGTACCCTATACTGGCTCCACGTACCCGAGACTCCGTTATAAAAAAAGGGTACTTGTAGGCAAAATGGTACATCGTACCCCATGTTCAGGTACTTCATATTCCATGTTTAGGTACTCTGGGGGTACGACCGACTCTATAAAATGCAATCCACTAGGGAAAATATAATGAACCCCAACCAAATCTAAACTAATTTTTTTCTAACTACGTATGAAGTCTGGTTTAGGACTTATGTCAAACACTTTGCAACACTGTTCAAATTCCACTGAATATTGTCCAAATATGGTAGAATGATTTTGCATTGATTTATAATCAATGTTTTTATGGTTTTGTGTTTAGCACTTGTGGAACATAATTTGACTACCAAATGTGCACATAAAAAATATACACATGTATTTAATATTGAGAAATACAGTCACATCAACCTAGGAATATATTTGGCAATTTGCCATTTTTTACTGCCTGTAACAAAAATACATATAGGTGTTTAAAATAAGTTTTTAGGTGTACCTTCAGGTATGAGTTTGATTGTTTGTTACAACTTCTTGGTACAATGATTTGTCAACTTTTATGTAACTTCCAATCTTCCCATTGATATCTCTTGAGTCTACGATTTATCAAATTCTATGTTTCAAATTTGCAATGTGAATGTTCAGTGTTCAATAAATCATTGAATTTAGAACTATGAATCATGATTCTTAATTTATGAAGAAATATGAAATACACGTATGATGTGACTGTGACATGTTTTTTTATAATATATACATATACATACATACATATATATATATATATAGGCCTATTTTGACAGATCCAGTCAAGGAGAGCCTCCATTAGGAGGAGCAGGTGCAGTTGTATATTTTTCAACAAAAATAAAAATGCTAGTAAAATATATTGTGGGTCAAGATACTAAAAACAAGGCTGAACTTTTGGCCTTATGGGAAACCTTAAAAGTGGCCAGAAGTAACAAGATTCAGGACATACAGATTTTTGGTGACTCTAAATTCGTGGTAGATTGGGCAAATGGGAAGAACATCATTCGAGCTCCACATTTACAATACCTTCTTGTTGAAATTTAGGAAATGAAAACCAAGTTCAGAAGGATATCGTTTGCTCATATTTATTGAGAATTGAATGCGGAAGTTGATTCACTATCAAACCAGGAATTAGCATATCAACCAGGATTAATGGAGACAGAAGAAGTAGTAGAAGGAACATCAACCTATCGATATGAAACGATATAAAAAATTAGAAGCAATTTTTTTGGCAATGTATGCGGGATAAAGACAATAGTTTTGTAACGAACAGTAAAGGCTACAGATCTGTTTTGTAATTAAGAGATATAAGCTTTATAGAACATCCCTTCTATGACAAAAGGGTTGAGCATGTTTTGTCACAAGAACTCAAGGGAGGTTCTTTTTGATGTAAGCTCATCAGAGTAGTTCATGTTTTATTCTATGAATAAAATGGGTTTTTTCTTTGGGAGAATATATATATATATATATAGTACCCCTGGCGTACCCAAGTACCGTGCTTCAAAAAGTGGCGCCCCCTTCCCTGTACCCATACCCAAGTTTCCAGGCAACTTAGCTTCACACCTAATCCCACCACCATCCAACTAAAAGATATGTCATTCTAAAAACCCTTATCTCGAGAGCTATCTGCATTTTTTACCCTCAATACTTAAATAATTAAATATCCCACCCCACTAGGTTGTCATGGCTAATGGATATCCTTTATCTCACATTAACAATCTTTTTTTATGCAGTCCTTCACTAGAAATCCAAGTTGTCTTGCTTGAATTCGCCACCTCGAGCCTTAATCTCTTTTCCTTATATTCATGGAATCACCAATCATATATTCAAGATGATAATAAGAAAGAATATTAAAAACCTCTTTAAACCTCACAAGACCCTAAATCATTTTTTACAAAGTGTCAAAGACAAGTCCGACCCTTTTCTTTCTCAAGGTGTCTATCAGATTCTCTATTCTTATGGAATATCCTACATTGGACAAATTGGTAGATCCATTCAAGCTTGTTTTAAAGACCATATTGTATACAATAATCATAACTTCCTTGTTAAATATACTATTCTATAACACTCCCTCAACACTAAACACCTCATTTGTTTTGATCAAAACTAAAATTCTAGTATCAACTTCCCATTACTCATCTTGACTTATCAAAGAACCTCTTGAAATAGAGAAACACCAAACAAATTCAATTGGTAAGATCGTTATAAACTTAGTGAGTCTTGGAAACCTTTAATCCATCGTCTTAGTCAATGAAGCTTTTCTATGCATTCCCATGCCCCCTCTCATCCTTGATTTGTTCATTTATTGTGATCCTTCCATCAGTGTATTAATCTTTCCTTAATTCCATCTTGTTGTTGTAAATGTAACTTTAGAAGGTATTCTATTGTATATTATTATTGTATTTTTATTGTACCTCCATCGGAGATGTTTTTCCTCCGTTCAGGGATGCCATTATTGTAATTGGTCATGTAAAAGTCATGAGGTAAAACCTCTGATTTAAGTCGAGGAAAAACACCCTAGAAGAAATTATATAAAATTTATTTTGAATTTTCCTAGGTAGGTCGGGCCCAATTAGAGAACCTAGATGACCTAGTTAGGCATTAGAGGAAATTTGGGGTCTAAAATGGGCCTTATAACAAAACGTGCCAACAATAAATTTTGTGAGTTGGAATTCAAGAACCAATAGAATTTCAATAAAATGAGTCAACCATAATGGTTGAATTGACATATTTTTCATAAAAGAAAACTACTTTTTTTGTTTGTATTTTCGACATATCTCCTTGTGTTTTTACTCAAATTTCAAGCGGAAGAGCTCGTTGGATGTAGAACTTAATTCCACATCCAATGAGTACCCACACTACATACTTTTGACAGACCCCGCTACCCCAAAAATAAGAAATATCTGAAAAAATGTGATGATGATGTCATCATCATGTTTTTTTAGATATTTCTTGGTTTTGGGGTAGCGAGGTCCATCAAAAGTATGCAGTGTGGGTACTCGTTGGATGCAGAATTAAATTCCACATCCAACGAGCTCTCCTACTTAGAATTTGAGTAAAAATACAAGGAGATATGTCAAAAATACGAACACAAAAAGTAGTTTTTTTCATTCTTCCTCCAAAATTAATAACTATGATTTTATTATTTTAACTATTATTTTATTATTTTCCTTAGGAGGCCCATTTTAGACCTCAAATTTCTTCTAATGTGAGTGAGTAACACAGCTGAAGAATATAAATATGGAGGCACCCTCCCTCATTTGGACGCAGTCACTCACTTAAGTTTTCTAAAGAGAGAGAGAGAGAAGTGTGCCAATGTGAGAAGAAGAACTTGTCGAAGATATATTTTCTCTAGGTATTCTATCTTGGTTTGACAGTGTACTTTAGTGATGAAACTATTTCGAATAAGTTTGCGGGGTTTTATTGTGTTCTTGTGTATTGTTGTGCTTATCTATCTTCCAGTTTAAAGATCTAACATAATTGAATTAAAGCGCAAACTCTAACATGGTATCGGAGCCACTCTGAAAGAAGGCACTATGAAGCTGCAGAAACTAGGGATTCCTAGTTCAAGGTATTCTCTCCACAAATCATTTGAAAAATAGTGCTAGGATAACTCGCCCTAGGAGGGAGCATCTTTTGGAGGAAGTAAAATCATTTTTGACCCAGACACTAGTGTCGAAAGACATTAGGGCATCAGAATTTTTGAGCTTCCCTCCACCAAACTGGAAAAAAAAAAGGAACTCACTAGGAAACTCGCCCTATAAGGGTGCATCATTCTATGGAGTCAGAATTCAGGTCCAAAAATTTTCATTTTTGTGCTCCTCTCTATTGTCAGAGGAAACTAGGGCGTCGCATTTTTGGAGTTTCCCTCCACTGAATTTGGAAAAGTACCTCACTAAACAACTCGCCTCGAGGAAGTACATCTTTCTATCCAGGAATAATTTCAAGATTCCTAGTTTGGAAAATTAGGGTTTCTGTATGGAACCCTAGGTCAACCAGATTCAGAATCATCCTAGGCATCTCAAATTGGTAAGATGTATTTCATTTCTATTTCCATTTGTGGTTCTCATATCAAGATGATGAATCACACCGAGGTTGAGGATAATATTGAGGGAGAATATAACTTTCGAGCATGTAAGTTCAAGATCTCTGTTATCCTTGAAGAAAATGATTTGGACAAATATACTAGTGAGGAAGTTCTAGCACCAGAGGGAGATGAAGCAAATGCTATCCACAAGAAGAAATTGGTCAAGGCTAAGAGAATTATTGCATATTCCATTAAATATCATCTCATTCCTCATGTGTCATCCTTGAATACAACCAAGGAGATACTCGATGCTTTGACAACATTATTCAAAGGAAATATCATCAACCAAAAGATGACATTAAGGAACCAACTCAAGAATGTGAAGATCCAAAACTAAGATGCCATACAATCCTACTTCACAAGGGTCGCTCAAATCAAGGAACAACTTGAAGAAGTTGAAGAAAAGGTAGAAGAAGAAGATATTGTTATGACCACCCTGAATGGCCTCCCAAGATCATGGGACTCATTCATTCAAGGAATATGTGTCAGGAAGAAGCTAATCACTTTCAATATACTATGGGAATAATACGCTCAAGAATAAGCTTGACTAATAATAAGAGAAGAGAAGATAGGGACAAGTGATGATCAAGCTATCATAGTTCACACTAGAATAAATCACAACAAGCGGGAGGACCATCATCACATAAGACACAAGAAACCAAGAAGAGATGGATACAGTATTAGATGTTACACATGTGATGAGAAGGGGCACTACTCTAGAAATTGTCCCAAAAACCAAGGTTCCTCCAACAAGAAGACTAACAAGAAAATACATCATGCTCACATTGATGAAGAAGATGAACCAAAAAGGAAAAGAACAAAAACCATTCCTCAAGTGATGAGGAATATGTAATTTAATCCATAAGGATTCAACCCATAATAAAGAAGAACCTCTTATCCATCTCAATATTTGGATAAGAAGGGATGCAATTGTGAATGAAGAAGTGACACTCAGATTCAGAACCAGAATGAATTCCATGTGATCTATGGTATAGAGGACTTGCTTAGCATAAGAAATACAAACACAAGTCCTCAAAATCAGATAATGGATTAAAGCACATTGTCAAAGACTCCAACAATTCTTGCAAGGAGACAATGACTAAGAGGGAGTCTATGAAACAAACAAAGATACGTGTTTAATTGTCATTTCCTATATATCTACTTACTTAAATGATATTGTTCAGTTGTGTTCCTAGATTTAGGAAATGCATTATTCATGTTTGAATTTTTGCATTTATGAACAATATACAACTAACTTTCATGTGATAGGTAAGTATCCTATGGTGTTGTACAAAATTCCATTGCTACTTATCTAGAATGAAAGCTCTTTGCTGACATATTGGGAGTAGTGCACACTCTTAATAATGTTATGGTAGAGATGGAAGGCATCTAGAAATCTACCATATATGATGAATGTTGTAGCATTGACTAAGATAGTTGCATGACTGTGTGACATATATATTTATGTAGAAGAATTTTTTTATGAATATGTTTTGAAAAATATGAAATGTTTCTAATCGTGCAACAGAATTTGACTTGTAGGAAAGATCGCGTACAATAGCCTACAAGAAAATACGGATGAGACTTGTTCCGAAGAATAAGTGACGATGATTCAACCATAACAATTAAAGAAGATCCACTCCAAAAAAAATGAAGAGGAATATGAATCTCCCAAGGTCAGAGACACTGTGGCGGAAGAAAGAGATTCATAAAAATATGAGAATCATGATATGACCACTGTAAGAGGCGAACATCCACAGGAGAAGACCATCTTGGAAATGAGAGATCATCCAATTTGAAGAAAAGTATGGGGATATAGATGATACCTCTAGAGAAAGAAAGAGGCCTACAACACACTGTAGTTATGTGGAACTGTTGTGTGACATCATTGATGCAGATCCTTCTAGCTATGAAGAAGCAGTTGAGAGGAAAGAATGAAAGGAGGCTCTGATCAAAGAGTACTATTTAATCATGGAGAATGATGTCCAAGATGCAGTTTCAATACCTTAAGGGAAGCCCATATTGTCTTCCATGTGGATCTACAAGATCAAGCATGCATCAGATGGAAACTGAAAATGCTCAAAAATTAAAGTGGTAGGTCAAAAACTGAAAATTCTCAGATTCAGATTATGCTTCGATAGAAAGATGCACCCTTCAATGGAGAGTTAACCTAGCCTCCTTTTGTTGATGATCTATGGAGAGAGACCCAAAAAGTAAGAATCCCTAGATTCTGCAGCTGCACAGTGTCATCTTNGATACCATGTTATATTTTTATCATTTAAGCAATATGATCTTAGGATCTTATCTGAGAGAATAACATGCACAACAATAATCACAAGAGACAAGAGACACAAAGAGTTTTCCTCTAGGACACCATAAAGGATAAAACCCCGCAACTTCCTTAGAGATAGAATGAGCACCAATGGAAAAAGTAAAACCCAAAGATAGAAAGATGATCTCTGACATCTGTTCTCTCTCTCACTTGTGCGAGCTTCTCTTCTCTCACTAATGCGCTACAGTTGAGTGAGTGTGTGTTCCAAATAGAGAGGCTCACTCTCTATTTATACTAGTTTTCGACTTGATAATTACTTACCAGGTCTGACTTCACTAGGAGAGTCTAATAACCCTAGTGCCCCTCAACTATGGGGGATTTCCCCCCCGATCAACAAAGGAGGGTTAACCTCTATGACTTTACATGACTTGATTACATTAATGATTCTCCCGATAGGAACATCGGGGTATAATGAAATACAATACATGAGATATACAAGTGAATACATTTCGAAGTTACAAATACATTAACAACTGGATGCGGTACCTTGCCTCTACAAGTATTTCCACTACAGAGCCAACCCTTTTTCATGTTGGATGCAGTACCTTGCCTCTGAAAGGATTTCCACTACATATCCAACCCTTTTTCATGCTGGATGAATTACCTTTCCTCTTCAAGTATTCCCCCCTTCAGATGATCTCAGAGCACAAACTAGATACACATAACACAACATTCACATTCATTGGCATGGTAGGACACACCTACTACCATCCAGGAAAGGCTTCAACACTTATATCCACTGGCATGGTAGAACATACCTACTACCATCCAGGAAGGGCTCATGTGTATCACTTCCCCTTGGAGGGAACCTCGATTTGAAGAGAACCAAGCTTCTCTATGAAGTACTCAAACTTCACTCTAGCCAACGACTTGGTCAACACATAAGCTATATGCTCGTCTATTACAATATACTGGAGCTTCACTACTCCTCTCTGCACCATATCCCTGAAATAGTGATACTTGATCTCGATATGCTTCGACTTGTCATGGAACATCGGGTTCTCCGACAACTTCACATAACTATGGTTGTTCCAATATATACAAGTAGCATCTAAATCGATATCAAACAAATCAAAAAGTAGCGTCCTCGTCCATATTGCCTCACAACTAGCTAAGCAAGCTGCAACATATTCTACTTCGGCTATACTCAGTGCCACACAGAACTACTTCTTGCTAAACCAAGATATCACACCTGATCCCATACTAAAGCAGCACCCCGAAGTGCTCTTCCTATCAATGGCACTGCCTATCCAATATGAATCCACATAACCCTCCATGTTAATCTTCTGATTCACCTCTTACTCGAGGCCATAATCAACTGTACCCTTTAGGTACCTCAGAATATGCTAGGCAACAATCAGGTGAACATGTCTCGGATATGCTAGGAACTGGCTCAATGTTTTCACAAAAAAGCAAACATCTGGTCTCATGTTCATCAAGTACATCAATGACCCAATCATCTGACGATACATCGTAGCATCAACCGAATCTAATGAAGCATCACTCAATAGCTTCAGTTTCAATGCCATAGGTGTGGTCATGGCCTTGCAGTCCATCATCCTGAACCTCTTCGGGATCTCTACTGCATACTTCTCTTGTACCAAGGACATTCCATCTACATTCTGCCACACCGCCATGCCTAGAAAGTAGTGCATCATACCCAAGTCTTTCATCTTGAACTTGGGAGAAAGCTTCCTCTTCCTGTTAGCAATCAACCCCTTCTCACCTGTCACAAATAGGTCATCTACATATAGTAGGAGTATCACAGGGCTCGCTTCCTCAACCTTATAGTAAAGGTTGGAATCCGCTTTACTCTTGGTAAATCCTAAGCCATTCAAAAAGCTGTTATTCTACCATACCATGTTCTGGGTGCCTCTTTCAAACCGTACACAACATTCTTCAATTTGCACACATGAGTCTCCCTATCATGTGTCTCAAAACCAAGTGGCTGCTCCACATACACTTCCTATTCTACTACACTATTCAAGAACACGGTCTTGACATCCATCTGGTGTATCTTCCATTTCATCACTGCAGACATAGAAAGTACTGATCTGATGGAAGTGTATCTGGCTACAGGTGCAAAATTTTCTTCATAATCTATCCCTTCCTTTGGGAGAAGCCACATGCCACAAATTTTTCTTTATATTTCTCTATGCTTCCCTCTACAGCATGCTTGATCTTGTAGATCCACTAGGAAGTCACAACAAACTTCCCTTCTGGTCTTGGGACCACATCCCAAACATCATTCTTCATGATCAACTAGTACTACTCAATCATAACATCCTTCCATTCTTTCTTTTCTGCTGCTTCTTCATAGTTGGAAGGTTCTTTATCAATGATGTCACACAATAGGGATACATAACCAAAGTAGGACCTAGTTCTCTTCCTTTATCTGTGCATTTCTTCTGGAGCCCCATATCTTTCTGCATCTTGGATAGCTTCTCGTACCCATGTAGGTTTCCTTTTGTAAGGATTCTTCTCCTGGGGTTCTTCCATTTCTCAATCTTCTTCTGGAGTTGCTTCGTTCATAGTTGTATCTCGGATCCTGGGTACCTATGTTTCTTCAAGTTATGCAATAGGTCTTTTTCTGGATTTGTTGTAAGCCGAGTCTTCATCAAATTGCACATCCCTACTGATGTCGATCTTCTTGAATCCTGGAAGTATATTCTATAAGCCTTCGAGCTTTCACTATATCCCACAAATATACCCTTCTTTCCTAAAGGATATAACTTTGTCCTCTTTTCTTTTGGAATGTGTATGTACACTGGATATCCAAATATTATGAGATGAAGGACTTCTGGTTTCTTGTTGGAGAATAATTCTTCAGGTGTCTTGTTCTCAAGTACTCTATTCGGAGTATGGTTCTATACATACACATCTGTCCTAGCATCTTCTGCCCGTAGATGCATAGGAATATATTAATCATGAAGCATATCCCTTACTGCTTCCATAATCATTATATTCTTCCTTTCTGCAACTCCATTCTATTGTGGATTATATGGAGTGGTCAACTCCCTCTTAATCCCTGAATATTTGCATAATTCTTTGAATTCATTTGATGTGAATTCTCCGCCATTGTGTGATCAAAAGGTCTTGATTTTCTTATCTATGTGGTTGTTGATCAAGGCTTTGAAATCCTTGAACTTACTGAATACTTTATCCTTGCTTTTCAAGAAATATATCCATGTATTTCTAGAAAAGTCATCAATGAAAGAAACATAGTATACATACCCACTTAATGAGCTAGATGACATCAGACTGCATACATCGAAGTGGATGATATCCAGGATCCCTTTTTCCTTGCTCTCGCTACTTGGAAATGTCTTCTTTGTGTTCTTTCCTTTCACACATCCTTTGCAAACACCTCCATGCTTTACCTATATTTCTGGAATACCTTCAACAACTTTGCTTACAAGTGGTAGTGCACATGTGCAAGCCTTCTATGCCAAAGTTCATTTGGCTCTACTGAGTAATGGACCAAGGCTTGTTCTGGTTGGCCCTTTAATTTGTATAAGCCTCCCTCTTTCTCTGCAATCACTACTGCATCATCTATGTCTTCCCCTTTGGACACATCAGGACTTGGCCATCTATAAATGCAACCCTCATACCTTTTGCATCCAATGCAGATATGAAGAGAAGATTATTCTTTAGTCCTGGTACAAATAAAACATCCTTCATCTTCATATATTTTCCAGAGTCTAGCTTATAGGAGGATTCACCACTACCTTTTATGGGATACTGGTAGTCATCCCCAAGTTTTACTTTGTGGGGTGACTCATGTTCAGATAGTTTTACAAAAGATTATTTAAATCCTGTCATATGTTTGGAAGCCCCACTATCTATGAGCCAATCATTGCTTCCATGTGTAACAATTCCTGTGAGGGTGGAAATCAAACATATTCTTCATCGCTTGAAGAATATTCCTCTTTGACTCTCTTTCTTGGAGGTTCATTATCGTCTGCAGTGTGAGAATGATGTATTCTTTTGTTGTTCTTCTTCTTTTGAGAGCCACCTTTGTTTCTAGGATATTTTATGGTGATGTGTCCTTTCTAATCATATGTAAAGCATCTGATACTAGATAGATCTCTTCTAGGGTTATTCTGGTGTGAATGCTTACCTCTGAGATGATGGTAGTCCCTTCTAATTTTCTTGGTGTGTGTTGTGAGAGATTGATCTTCATTTCCCATCTTTTCTTCTCAATCTACTATTTGAGTTTCTTCTTGTGCGAATTCCTCCCACAATCTACTGAAGGTGATTAATTTCATCTAGCACAAATCCCTTGAATGAAGGAGTCCAATGACCTAGGGAGACCATTCAAGGTGGTCATCACAATTTCTACATTCTCTACTTCTTCATCCACTGCTTCAAGTTGTTCTTTGATTTGGCATACCCTTGTAAAGTATGACTGTATGGTCTCTGCATTCTAGATATTTACATTCTTCAACTCACCTCTCAAAGTCATCTTCTGATTTATGTTCTTCCCTTCAAATAGCTTGGTCAAGGAATCAAACATCTCTTTAGGTGTCTTTAGGGAGAACACATGTGGCATAAGGTGATCCTTGATTGAATCAATAATAATCCTCTTGGCCTTGACCAAGTTCTTCTTGTGTAAGGCCTTAGCCTCATCTCCCTCTAGAACTGGAACCTCTCCAATTATGTAGGTGTCCAATTCATTTTCTTCAAGAACAAGTGAGATCCTATACTTCCATGCTCGGAAGTTTTCAACTCCTTCAATATTTTCATCAAGCTTGGTGTGATGAGACATCTTAACTGAGAACCTCAAATGGAAATAGAAAAGATTTAGATCTTACCAATTTGAGATGCTGAAACTGGATCTGCAGCTGATCTTCTGCAGTGCTAGTTTTTTGGTTCAGGGAAAAATTAGGGTTTGACTTTCCCGAAGTTCTACCCAACAAAAAACTTCGATCTTGGTCTCTAAACTTTAATTTTGAGGAGGAGAGAAATCCTATGCTGGGCTCACTCAAGAATTCCACTTTTGTGGAAAGCCCTAATTTCCTACTGTAGTGGTAGCTCAAAAACTGAAAATGCTCAGAATCAAATTTTGCTTCGACAGAAACATCCGCCCTTCAATGGAGAGTTATCCTAGCCTCCTTTTGTTGATGATCTATGGAGAGATACCCAAAAAGTAAGAATCCCTAGATTTTGCAGCTGCACAGTGTCTTCTTCTCAGGTTAGCTCTGATACCATGTTAGATTTTTATCATTTAAGCAATATGATCTAGAATCTTATCTAAGAGGATAACATGCATAGTAATAATCACAAGAGACAAGATAAACAAAGAGTTTTCCTTGGGGAAACCATAAAGGAGAAAACCCCGCAACTTCCTCAGAGATAGAATGAGAACCAATAGCAAAAGTAAAACCTAAAGACACAAATATGATCTCCGACAGTTGTTCTCTCTCACTTATGCGAGCTTCTCTTCTCTCACTCATGCACTATAGTTGAGTGAGTGTGTGTTTCAAATAGAGAGTCTCACTCTCTATTTATACCAGTTTTCCACTTGACAACTACTTACCAGGGCCGACTTCTCTAGGAGAGTCTAATAACCCTAGTACCCCTCAACTATGGGGACTATTGCCCTGACTTACAATGGAGGGTTAACCTCTATGAATTTACATGGCTTTATTATATTAATTACTCTCCTTATAGGAACATCAGGGTAGAATGAAATACAATATAAGATATACAAGTGAATACATTTCGAAGTTACAAATACATCAACAGTTCTTTCTTCAATGCCTCGAAGGATTGTTGTGTGGCTTCGTCCCATAGAAATGGGGTGTCCTACTTGAGCAAGTGCATGAAGCCCTTAGTAAGCTTGCCATAGTTCACAATAAATCATCTAAGAAAGTTTGACTTTCCTTGTACACTTTGTAGTTGTCTGATAGTTCGAGGAGGAGGCAAATTAATAATCACCTCTACTTTCAACAGATCGACCCTTATACTTTTGTTGGAGACTATGAAACCTAGAAGTCTCTTTGTTTTGACGCAAAAGACACACTTATGGGGATTTAATAGAATCTTGTAGTGCCTACATATTTCAAAAACTAAATGAAGATGAACTGGATGATCCTTCCTCTTTCGAGGATGGGTCGAAAGATTGTCTATATATGGTTCGACAATGTGATTGATATCATGGAAAGAAAATTTCAATGCACATTGAAAGGTTACCCCGACATTTTTCAAGCCAAATGGAATATTCTTGTATAGGAACATACCCCAGGTAAAAATAAAGGCAGTTTTGTGTTGGTCTTTGACTTTAATATGAATCTAGTTATATCCTGAAAAACCATCCATAAATGAGAAAACTTTGCTACCCACACATGCATCAATAATCTGATCAATGAATGATGTGGGGTAGTTGTCCTTTTGACAATCCTTGTTTAAATAATGGAAATCAGTACAAACATGTATACTCCCCTGCTTCTTATTGACCGGAATAGCATTGGATACCCATTCTATAAGAGAGATAGTGTAAATGAAACCGTCTTTCAACAGTTTTTCCACTTCAACCCTAATGGTTGTCACTTTCGGTGGATTCACTAGTCTAAGATTTTGTCGAACATGTTTGGTGTTAGGGTAAATTATGATCTCATGCTCCACAATTGATGGTTCAATTCCTGGCATCCCCTCGTAAGACCAGGAAAAGACATCACAAAATTCCTTAAATAAGGCACTATAACTCGCAATCTCTTCAGGTGAAGAGTTTTCTCCAATATGCACATTCTCCATGACATCTAGTTTGGTAGAGATATTGATCGATATGGTGGCGAAATTTTTTTCCATGTTCCCCTCAGTAAACACTCCCTCCTTGGGAAAAGGATTCACAGGTTGATCAATACCTTCAGCTAGTCTCACATGGAACTCAAAATTTTCTATCCTACTTAGGTTTGGAATAAAGTAGGACTTGTGATGTAAGCCTTCGCAAATTTTCTCTGGTCCTATCATAGCTTCCATAATGGCTTCATTAGATAACAAAACCATATCTAAGCAGTCATATGAATAAGTTGATTTCTCTGCTCATGCGGGTAAGTAAGCTTCATCTGACTCTTCTGAGACTGGAGGATTAGAGATGGAATCAACAGTATCATTGAATATATCTTGGTAGGATACTTCTATCATTGATAAGGTCACTTGAGGCTCATCTTGCGAAGGGAGGACCCACGGTTCAGTTCTATCTATAACCGTAGATATGTTCTTCCCTACACTAGTCGTTCCTAAGTAGTTTATAGGAGAGGGAATATCAAAATTTCCCATCAATGATGTGTACATCCCAACTCCTAAACTCTCATTCATCGGGCACGATTGATCAATCGAAGGTACGTTATAATTTGAAGTCTCCATGTGGGCCTTTTGAGTATATGACAGTTGGTCAACAATTACCAACTTTCCTTCATGCGGGAACATGAGGACTTAGAAAATGGACAATGGAATAGCACACATCACATAGCTCCAACTCCTCCCCAAAATTAAATTATAGTCCAAAGGGACATCAACAACTTCGATTTCTGTTTTCCCTGCCAATTTTATGTCAAAAGATGACAGGATACCGTGTGGGAGGAAAGACCTTCCATCGAAAGCGGTCAACCAAATTTTATATGGGATTAACTCAGGGGATCCCAAATCTTTCCAACATGAAATCAACATTACACATGTGGATGCATCTTCGCCTATCACAGTTCGTCCAATGGTTTTTTCCGCCATGGACTACATCAATCTAAAAGGCCACATGGTAAGGTAGGCATGGTTTGACATCAAAAATACTAAACTTAACCATCATGCTCATTGATTCCATACTACCAATAGCCACCAAAAGTGCATCTCACTACAAAGGACAACTTTGCGGCACTTTTAAGGCCGACATCACACAAGGAGTTTGGGCCAAGTTTTCTACAACTAATTAGTTCGAAGTGTCCCTCGCGTTAGGATTGTGAAATGTATTTTTGAAAACACCCTTCAGTATTTTCAACATAGTATCAGTCGATTTATCAATTGAAAGTGGGACCGATGTTTCAACAGTCTATTTATCTTTCTATGGAGCCTCCATTTCATAGTTTTTGTCTCTAGTCTTCAATAAGGTATGGGATAATACCATATTGATATATGATTGATCATAAGAAGGATCATTTTGCATGCACCCATCGTTCTTCATATCACTATAAGTTGTATTCCATCCTTGCGGGAACGAATCCTTCAATACAACAGGTTGTTGTTTTAGAAACTTCTATGATTTATCCATTAAGGGACATTGATAGGTGAAATGGTCTTCCTGGAAGAGCTTGCAAGGAAACTTGACTTTTTTTTCCCCCCCTTAGCATTATTGGTGGATTTTTGCTTGTTCTGATTTCCCTCACCCTTCTTACCCTTGCTATTTTTTTGACCGAGTTGTTGAGTTCCTTTTTGTGTAGATTGCGCAGTATAAATATTCACATTCTAGGGTAAGTGGGTGGCATCCTTAGCTGCCTTCGATGCAGATTGCTTCACTAACAATTTATGTATCTATTTGGCCAGTGATTCTACATTCGACGAGTCAACTAAACCCACCATGCCATCGACATGTGGTCTAGGATTAGGTTTATCAAAGTTTGTGTTGTACCTTGGCACCTCAAGAATAGTCTCATAGAGCATACCAGACTGGGCATATATCAAGTCTAGTTGTTGGGCCCTAAGTATGGCCTCCTCCTCCGAGGTCACTCCCGAAGTTGAAACATATTTTGCAATATATGACAATAAATACTTCAAAAACCATTCCAACAAGAATTCAGGATGAATATTCATTTTAATGAGCCTCTTTCGTCTTGTCCACTCCTAAATGTGGTCAGATATGTGAGTGGCCTTGTTGTACTGAAAAGTCAATAAAAGCCTTCTGTACTACCATCATACAGGATAGGAAGTTGAAAGTGGTTCAGAAAAATGATTGCTAGATCAAGAAAACTATCATAGGCAGCAGATGGGAACTCAATATACCATTTAGTCATTGCACTAGTCAGAGTTTATTGAAAAATAATCAGTCGAATCGAATCATCGTTCAATGAGTTGGACGAGCACCACAAGTGGAACATCGTGACATGGTCACCAAGATCCTCTTTAATTTTCCCTTCAAACTTAGGAATGTCAGAAGATAATCTAATCGGAACCAGTGGCCAAGTTCGATCATGGTGCACAGGGTCATTCATGAGTTTCAATAAGTCTGGCAAGTTTAAAGTTGCCATAAAGGGTAATCTGGTCCTAGCCAGAGATTGATATTGAGGATTTTGGGGCAAGGAAGTGCCCGCACCAGTGTTTCCAAAAGAGAGTTTGGGGTTTCCACCAAACATCAGTTGTGAGGAAATATCAATGTTTTGAAAGGGATTCCACCCAAAGGCCAAAGGATTACTGACCTAAATTGTGTTATACTGCATTCGACTAATTCTGGATGAAGCTAGAGTTACAGATACAGGAGTTGTGATTCCCCACTGAAAAATGAGAAGGGAGAGATTCCGAAAGGTGTAGCCAACACTTGACTAGAATTTTGAAATATGAAGTCTGAAAAGGGGTTCACGATTTTGGATGACACACCTGCTTAGGTAGGTGAAGGACCTACATAAGGGGTGGATGGAGGAATGTGTCCTCCATACCACAGAAAACATTGGACAAAGGGAGTGAAACCACTAGGATCAATTTGAGTTTTTTTAAATAACGGAGAATAAGTAAAAGGAACACTGGGTATCCCAGTGACCACCATGCTAGACTGACCAACAATGTTTGAAGGTGCCGAGGGATTATCCACTCAAGAACTCAGAGACACTGGGGTTGATGAATTAAAATTTAATGACACCACTGGTGCAGTAGATAAATTTGTCCTTGGTGAACTCACCAGTGAAGGAGAGACTTCGCTGGCCATCATAGCTTAAGTGGGGGTAGACATATCCCCCAAACCTTCTCTTGAACTAGACATTAAAAAATCAAACGAACACCAATACCAGGTGAACTAAATGGATGAACTTGCACTAAAATATGATCTCTTAAGTTAGTAATTGGTGAATTGGAGTTCATCAAAAAATCTTCAGCTTGCAAATATTCAATTTCTACTCACAAAGGATCAGTCTAATTATAATGAAGTTCAGGCTTGCCTGGACTTTCACTTACACTAGTTGATTCAAATGAATCGTGTGTGTCCAATCTCTACCTTTTAGGTGGTGGTGGAGGCTCCACTATTGAAAGTGGAGAAAGGTTTTTCAACCTTCGAGACCTACGAGGAGGTTGATCATCCACAACTAAATATTTAAATGATACACTTAGATGTCAAACTAGATCACAAGCAGTGCACATAGCACACAACTAAAAAATCCTACGTATCACAAACACAGGCAAGTAAAACATATACCTTTCAAAGGAGCTTCTAGGATGATTAGGGCCTAGAAAAAACCAGTGAAGATCAAAGAATAGTTTCCTGGGGTCCCGTGATAATATTTATGGGTGCAAGCATTTGAATCACCAAACTGCCATCCCATAATGTTATCTGGGGTTTCCTCCCAAGTCTGCCCTAGGTACACTGGAAATAGCCTTCCACTATCACATGTGAAAGAATCCTAAGTCTAGATACTAAGGATACCAAGCTTACAAAAATATTATGGCAGAACAGGTGTAGGTCTAACTGGTGTGCATGGGAAATGTAGCTAAGCCTGAAATTCAAACAGCACCGGCAGCTCACGAGGCCCAAGATGGTATTGAATGAACCCTCATATGCACAATAATTGTTATATTTTTATCATTTAAGCAATATGATCCAGGATATTTAACTGAGAGAATAACATGCACAACAATAAACACAAGAGACAAGAGACACAAAGAATTTTCCTCAGGGAAACCATAAAGGAGAAAACCCCGAAACTTCCTCAGAGATAGAATGAGCACCAATGGCAGCAGTAAAACCCAAAAACATAAAGATGATCTCCAACAGCTTGTTCTCTCTCTCTCACTTGAGAGAGCTTCTCCTCTCTCACTCATGCACCCCAGTGAGTGAGTGTGTGTGTGATAAATAGAGAGGATCACTCTCTATTTATATTCTTTCATTCACTTAATGTCCACTCTATCATGTCGGCCTCACTTAACAATTACTTACCAGGGCTAACATCTCTAGGAGAGTCTAATAACCCTACTTCCCCACAACTGTGGGGACTTTGCCCCTCTGATCAATAAGGAGGGTTAACCTTAACACAATGGTGGGGACTATTTCCCCAACTTACAATAACTCACCTAGGGTCGACTTCTCTAGGATAGTCTAATAACCCTAGGGCCCCACAATTGCGGGGACTTTAACCCTTCATCAATAAGGAGGGTTACCCTCTATGACTTTACATGACTTGTTTACATTAAAAATACTTCTCGGAATAAACATCGGGGTACACTACATAAAATATACAAGTGAATACATTTCGAAGTTACAAATACATCAACACTCCCTCTTAACTAGGAGGGTATTCTCTCGACACAATTTATCAGCACAATTCTTCTTCTCTATATCATCTAGATCATAATCAAGTCATATTCATCATTGGATCATCACTAGATCTGGATCATCACTATATCATCATCACTAGATCATCATCGAGACTGGATCATCACCAAAGCTAGATCATCACTAGGTCATCATCACTGGTGCTATCTCTCGATTCTTCTCGTCATAAGAAGTTCTACAGAGCCAACCCTTTTTCATGTTGGTTGTAGGCCTAGCCTCCATGTAGGTCTTCTTCAGCACTTATATCTAACCCTAAGTCAGAATGGCCCACCCATCACTTACATCTGACCATGAGAGGAACACATCCAACAACCATGTCAAAAAGGCACACCCAACACTCACATCTGACCATGGGAGGAACACATCCAAGAACCATATCAAAAATTCCCAACACTTACATTCACTAGCATGATAGGACACACCTACTATCATCTATGAAAAGGCACAACAATACAATCTCCAGTAGGGTAGGACACACCTACTACCATCTGTGAAAATGCAAAGCACTTACAATCACCAGCATGGTAGGACACCTACTACCATATGTGAAAAGGCATAGCACTTACAACCACCAACATGATAGGACACACCTACTATCATCTGTGGAAAGGCTCAACACTTACAACCACCAGCATGATAGGACACACCTACTATCATCTATGGAAAGGTACAACACTTATAATCACCAACATGATAGGACACACCTACTATCATCTATGAAAAGGCTCAACACTTACAATCACCAGCATGATAGGAAACACCTACTATCATCTGTGAAAAGGATCTACACTTACATCTGATCATGTGGGAGCCAATCCCACAGTCACATCAGAATGGCTCTCATCCCTAGGCTGAGGGTTCCTGGTAACTGACCAGGTGCCTCCATTCTCCCAGAGAATGGCCTTCAGCACTTATATCTAATCATGTGGGAACACATCCCTTAATCACATCAGAATGGCTCTCATCCCTAGGCTAAGGATTCCTGGTAACTGACCAGGTGCCTCCATTCTCCCAAAGAATGGCATTCAACACTTATATCTGATCATGTGGGAACACACCCCTCAATCACATCAGAATGGCTCAGCACTTACTTCTGACCATGGAAGGAACCAATCCTCTTACCATGTCAAAATGTCTCATAGAATCATCACTTCCCTTCGGAGGGAACCTCGATCTGGAGAACACCAAGCTTCTCCCTGAAGTACTCAAACTTCACTCTAGCCAATGGCTTAGTCAACACATCAGCTATATGTTCATCCATCGCAACATACTGGAGCTTCATTTCTCCTCTCTGCACCATATCCCTGATATAGTGATATTTGACCTCAATATGCTTCGACTTGTCATGGAACACCGGGTACTCAGACAATTTCACACAACTCTGGTTATCACAATATATACAAGTAGCATCCAACTGGAGATCAAATAAATCATACAGTAGCTTCCTCAGCCATACTACCTCACAACTAGCTGAACAAGTTGCAACATACTCTACTTCAGCTATACTCAGTGCCACGCAAGACTGTTTCCTACTAAACCAAGAGATCACACCTGATCCCATACTGAAGCAGCACCCTGAAGTGCTCTAATTTCTATCGATGGCACTGCCTGCCCAATCTGAATCAACATAACCTTCCAGGTTAATCTTCTGATCAGCCTTATACCTGAGCCCATAATCAATTGTACCCTTTAGGTACCTCAAAATATGCTTTGCAGCAATCAAGTGAAAATGTCTCAGATCCATCAGGAACTGGCTCAAGGTGTTCACAGCAAAGCAAATATCGGGTCTCATATTCGTCAGGTACATCAAGGAACAAATCATTTGACAATACACCATGGCATAAACCGACTCTAATGAAGCAACACTCAATAGCTTTAGGTTCGATACCATAGGTGTGGTCATGGCCTTGCAGTCCATCATCCTAAATCTCTTCAGGATCTCTACTGCATACTTCCCTTTTCCGAGGGAGATTCCATCTGCATTCTGCCACACCTCCATGCTTAGAAAGTAGTGCATCATATCCAAGTCCTTCATCTCAACCTCAGCAGCAAGTCTCCTTCTTGCAACTTCTATCAGGAACAAGTCATCGACATATAACAAGAGCATCATTGGTCTTCTGCCTTCAACCTTGAAGAAAATGTTGGAATCCGCTTTTACTCTTGGTAATTCCTAGAGTCATCAGTAAGCTATCCATCCTTTTGTACCATGCCGAACCTCAGAATCTTCTGCAGTCACTCCCTTTGAAGTAGAGCATCATTCTCCCTCTGTATTTCGTACTCTATGCACTGAAACATTCTATACCAGAGTGACAAGTAGCTTCCTCTGCTACTAATATTATTTGTATCCATCTAGGGTCACTGGATACCAAGATCCTCTATCTTGAACCTTTTCAAAAGTTCTTCTCGCACCCATCTGTGAGCTTGTCATCTTCTTTAAGCTCCTCATGTATGTATTATCCCATGGGTGTCTTTTGAGCTCGTAAAAGGTCTTCTTTAATTTGCACACATGAGCTTGCCTGTCATGTGCCTCAACTCCCATTGGATGCAAATGTTTCTTCGTAGTCTATGCCTTCTTTCCATGAGAAGCCTCGTGCGATGAATCCTGCCTTGTATCCCACGATGTTGTCATCTACTCCATGTTGGATCTTGTAGATCGATATGGAATATACTACAAAATTCCCTTCAGGTCTCCATGCTGCATCCTAGACATCATTCTTCATTTTGGATTATTAGAGTGAATATTGAACTGTCGTCACTTGTTCTTCAAAACAAGTCTCATCCTTCTTTTCTTGTAGGCGATTGTACGCGATCTTTCCTACAAGTCAAATGCACCAGTTGTATGATTAGAAACATTTCATAATACATAATAGTAAATTCTTATGCATAAAGATATAATCATGAAACTATTTTAGCCAATACAACTTTCATCCATATCTCACGGAACTTTCTAGATGCCTTCCATCTCTACTAGGACAACATTGAGATTGTGCACTAATCCAATATGTCAGCAAAGAGGTTTCATTCTAGATAAGTAGCAGTGGAGAGTTGTATAGCACCATGAGCTACTTACCCATCACATGCATATTAGTAGTATATTTTCATTAATGCAAACATTCTATCATGCATAATACATCAATTGAATATAAACAAATGCATAACAAAAAAAATATCATGAAATGACAATTGAATACTTATATTTATTTGTTTCGTGGGTAGAATCCTTCTTGAGCCTTCAGCTTCATCTTCTTCTTCATTTGTAATAGCATCGTTTCTTATCCAAATGCTAAGATGGATAAGAGGTTCTTCAAGATTTGATGTCTCCATATTCCTCATTGCTTGAGGGATCTTCTTTGGATGGTGAGAGCTTGATCTTCAGTTGCTCCCATCTTCTTTTCTCTTATTATGAGTTGAGCTTCTTCTTGTGTGTGCTCTTCCCAGAGTCTGTTGAAAGTAATCACTTCCTTCTAGCACACATTCCTTGAATGAATGAATCCCATGATCCTGGGAGGCCATTCAAGGTGGTTATCACAACTTCTGCATTCTCCAATTCTTCTTCTACTGCGTCAAGTTGTTCTTTGATTTGAGAGACCCTTGTAAAGTATGACTGTATGGTCTCTGCACTTTGGATCTTCACATTCTTCAACTATTTTCTCAAAGTCATCTTTTGATTTATGTTCTTCCCTTAAAATAGCTTGGTCAAGGAATCAAACATCTCTTTCGATGTCTTTAGAGAAGACACTTGTGGTACAAGTTGATCTGTGATTGAATCAACAATGATCTTCTTGGCCTTGACCAAGTTCTTCTTGTGTAAGGCTTTTAGCCTTATCTCCTTCTGGAACTGGAATCTCTCTACTTATGTAGGTGTCCAATTCATTTCCTTCAACAACTAGTGACATCCTATACTTCCATGCTTGGAAGTTGTTAGCCTCACCAATCTTGCCATTAGGCTGAACATGATAGATCACTTTGAAATGAGAACCTCAAATGAAAATAGCAAAAGATTAGATCTTACCGATTTGAGGTGTCTGTCCTGGTTCTGGAGCTGGCTGATCTAGGGTTTGTCAGAGAAACCCTAATTTTCAAAACTTGGAATCTTTTAGATATGATTGGATAGAAAGATAGACCTCTTCAAGGTGAGCTGTTCAATGTACTCCTTTTCTGAAAACAATGGAGGGAAGCTCCCATAATAGGAAGCCCTAGTTTACACATTTCTTCTACAGAACTGCCTGATACTATTTCTATGGTATCTCTGAAATTACTACACCTCTATGTCTAAAATTTTGTACTGAGGTAGCCTCGTCTGTCCTTGTGCCAACACCATATGTTTCATCATAATTGGTTTCACCAGTTGGGAATTATGAGCGTTTTCCCAAGGTGACATGTTTCAGGACTGTTCAACATAGCGAAGTTGTACGAACTTCCATGTGTCATCGTTTCATCTTCTGGGACTAAAAAATTGACCATAGAAATTAAAATTTTGTGCCCTTTCTAGAACAGCTTCAGAAATTTCATTTGGATCTTTGTAGCCTGAGATATAGCAATTCTACCCAAGTGTCATGTTTAGGGATGAATCCTAGAGAGGCTGGAACCCTAACTTGGAGGAATCATATCTCCTAGAATATAGCGAATATGAGGCTAAAATTTGGATACAGTGTACATCAGGATTTTATCTTCGACCTGTGAAAGTTTTGGCCCCTGAGACTTCTGAAATCCCAAGATATAGTGAATTTACCAAAACTTATCAGTTTTAGTATTTAGGGTTTTTCCAGCCTGGGGTCAAACTAGGGTTTGACTTTCCCAGAGTTACACCCAACCAAAAATCTCGACCCAGGTCTCTAAAATTAGATTTTGATGAGGAGAGAAATCCAATTCCAGGCTCACTCAAAAATTCTTCTTCTGTAAAAATCCCTAATTTCCCTCACCAAAAACTGAAAATGCCCAGAATCGAATTTCGCTTCGACGGAAAGATGCGCCCTTCAATGGAGAGTCAACCTAGCATAATTTTGCTAAGGGATTATGAAGAGAGACCCAAAAAGTAAGAATCCCTAGCTTCTACAGCTGCATAGTGTCTTCTTCTCAGGTTAGCTCTGATTCCATGTTAGATTTTTATCATTTAAGCAATATGATCTAGGATCTTTAACTGAGAGAATAACATGCACAACAATAAAAACAAGAGACAAGAGACACAAAGAATTTTCCTCAGGGAAACCATAAAGGAGAAAACCCCAAAACTTCCTTAGATATAGAATGAGCACCAATGGCAGCAGTAAAACCCGAAAACATAAAGATGATCTCCAACAGCTTGTTCTCTCTCTCTCTCACTTGAGAGAGCTTCTCCTCTCTCACTCATGCGCCCCAGTGAGTGAGTGTGTGTGTGATAAATAGAGAGGATCACTCTCTATTTATATTATTTTGTTCACTTAACATCCACTCCATCATGTCAGCCTCACTTAACAATTACTTACCAGGGCCGACATCTCTAGGAGAGTCTAATAACCCTAGTGCCCCATAATTGTGGGGACTTTGCCCCTCCAATCAACAAGGAGGGTTAACCTTAACATAATGGTGGGGACTATTGCCCTGACTTACAATAACTCACCTAGGGCCGACTTCTCTAGGATAGTCTAATAACCCTAGGGCCCCACAACTGCGGGGACTTTAACCCTTGATCAATAAGGAGGGTTACCTTCTATGACTTTACATGACTTGTTTACATTAAAAATACTTCCCAAAATAAACATCAGGGTATAATACATAAAATATACAAGTGAATACATTCTGAAGTTACAAATACATCAACAACAATCCCGGTATATGCTCAAACAAGTTATTGGAGGGGTATCTATGCAACTAAGTCCTCATGCAACCTCGCTCTTAACTCATGTACAAGAGCTTTCCGGTTGATATCTTACAAACTTGGATTTCCTAAAATACAAGCCACTAAGTCTGAGTTTAAACAATCTTGGATAGTTGTAGATGACCTAGTCCAATATCCTAGGCTAAGCTAGTTTATGTATGTCTTAAAAATAAAAAAGGTGACTAGTAAATTTTAATTAATACCAATTTTTTTAGGGTTATTATTACCCAGGCAGTGGAAGTGAAAGTCATGATGTTGTGACTCAATTGTAACCAAAAGCATAATATGATGTAAAAATTTCAAATTACAAATGTTTTTTAAATTCTTTTTCCCTTTTTCAAAACAAATGGAATTTTCTTAATGAACTTTGAAAAACACAAGACTTTTTTTCCAACTTTTCTTTTTGAAAATAATTCAAAACGAACATATAATGGGCCTATCTATGACTAACAATGCAACTAAATGCTTTGTTTTCTCTTTATATATTCAAAAATCAAAAGCTAAATGCAAACTAATGCACCTGAGTAAGTCAGAAATGTGAACATATGCAAAAGAAATATTTACTAATCAGGTATCACAATCACAACCTTGAAGACTCTACAAAGTTGGGCCAAAAACCTACTTGAATTGAACTACTTCAAGTTGGAAACAAGGCAGGTCAAAAACTTGGAACAAGTACAAGTCAAAATAACTAATGAAGAAATAATACTGAGGTGAGCATACATGGGTACTGACAAAGGTCAGAACACTCAAGAACTACTCAGACTTCAGCCAAAGGTGTAAAGCAAGAAGACCTAAGAGAAACCCTACACATGCATTCAACCTAACTTACTCAAAAAGGATTTATAGAAGCCATATAATAGATATTTGCAACAGGCCACAGACCAATATAGACTCAGGACATAACCTTATAAGCAGGTGGGATATCAAAAACATTCAAAGGATAAAAACCCTAGAGTTTTGTATACCCATCTACAGGAAATCACGATTGTTCTTTGAAAGAACCGCGAGTCACTCGCAACTGTCCTCAAGGAAACACGCAAATTTACAACGAAATCGGGACTATAAGTACTAGCAACCTGCGAGTGGTTCCCAAAAATTTCAAAAACAAAAATAAAAGGGCTAAGAACCCTAAAGATATAAAAAGACCTGGTGGAAAGACAATAATTTCAAACCATGAAACGAAACAGAGAGAACAAAAACTTGACAAAAAAGTTGATTGAAGAGGCCCCAACTAAAAATAGACTCCCCAATGGAGTTTCTAGTTCTATTGAGAGGGATATCTACCTTATGGCATGGGGCGCTAGGATCACCAACATGCTAGGGTATGACTTGTAGACATCTAGGGTTTATAAACATATATAAGAGAAATATAGTTCATGGAACATGTACCTTTTTACTTATGGTTGATCCAAGCTTTAACTCTTCTCCTTGGATGCTCCTTATCCTTCTGATCTTCTATACCTGCAACTAAGATTAATATTCCTCCACATTATCTCTTATTGTTATATAAAGAAACATGAACATATTACAATCACATTTAGAAATAAATAACAATATAGATCATGATTCATAACAACAAAAGCATGCATTAAGACAAATATGGAAGAAAGACATTATTTATTAAAGAATTTCAGGAAACATTACAACCTTGTCTGAGACAAGCTTCTTCTACAAACCAAAAACTGAGTCCTCCTTGTTCTTATCTTCAATGGATTCCTCCAGCATAACTTCTTTTCTCTCCAAATTGCTTCCACCATCCTCTAACCCTCCCCTTTCTTTATAATTGTGGGTGAGGAGAGGATTCGAGGCCTAGGATGGTTAGGGGAGTTAGGGAAGTAACCAATATGAACCGAACTGCCCCTAAACTAATCATGTTTTTATTTTTAAATTTGTTTTAATGGAACTCAAGGGTATATATAAGGAAACTTGAGAGTAACTCTCGACTTTCCATGAGGGAAGTTGTGATTACAACTTTTTAGAGATGACTCGTGGGTTGCATATTGGCTGACCCGTGAGTGACGTGTGAGTTTCTATGATAGGACCCATGAATGAAAGGAAAACTTATTATTAAAATGTGTCAAAGATGAAGGAGAAAGCATGTCTCAAGAATCACATCCATCTATAAGGTTATGGTCACTTCAATCCATAATGTCCTTTTGTGCAACGACAGGCTGGAGTCATTACTCAGATGGAGAAGTGACATTTCATAATATAAAAAGACTTGTACCATATACCATATTGGTTAACCTCTCCTCCACCATCTTTAAAATATCTCTTACAAACTTTTCCATATGATGAATCTATTATGGAAATAATGTGTTTGGATGAGACACCTTGGGGGGATCATCATCATCACTCTTTTTTCCTCCCAAACCTTCAGTTGGTAGAGTATGATTTCAATTATTTTATCTCTTTCGATATTGTCACTAAGCTCAGTCGCTCATTCTTATATAGAATGTAGAATATGAAGGAAATATGAGTAATATTAATCAAACAAACCCAATTGACATATCGGTGAAACCAGGAATTTTATACCATGTTCATTTGGGTCAGAACTGTTCTTCTTCTTAAATTGAAACTTATACCACTACTTTCAAATAATTTTGTGATGTTTTTTTCTTGGAGATACAAGGAAACGTAGGGAATTGATCCTTCTATTGTTATTCATGAAATCAAAAATTATCCTGATGTCAAACCTATCTGACAAAAACTTCGCCAAGTCCATCCAAGGAAAGCTACGGCTATCAAAACAGAATTTGAAAAAATTCTAAAAGTCGAGTTCATTTACCATGTGTTGTTTGTTGATGTATTTATAACTTCAGATTGTATTCATTTATATATCTTATGTATTGTACCCCGATGTTTCTATCAGGAAGTATCTGTAATGTAAACAAGTCATGTAAAGTCATTGAGGTTAACCCTCCATTGTAAGTCATGGCAATAGTCCCCACAATTGAGTTAAGGTTAATCCTCCTTGTTGATCAGAGGGAAAAGTCCCCACAGTTGTGGGGCACCAGGGCTATTAGACTCTCCGAGAGAAGTCAGACCTGGTAAGTAATTGTTAAGTGAGGCCGACTTGTTGGAGTGGAAATTAAGTGAATGAAAGAATATAAATAGAGAGTGAGCCTCTTTATTTAACACACACACTCACTCACTGGGGTGCATGAGTGAGAGAGGAGAAGCTCTCTTAAGTGAGAGAGAGAGAACAGTTATTGGAGATCATCTTTTCTATCTTTGGGTTTTACTGCTGCCATTGGTGCTCATTCTATCTCTGAGGAAGTTGTGGGGTTTTCTCCTTTATGGTTTCCCCGAGGAAAATTCTTTGTGTCTCTTGTCTCTTGTGATTTTTGTTGTCCATGTTATTCTCTCAGATAAGATCCTAAATCATATTGCTTAAATGATGAAAATCAAACATGGTATCAGAGCTAACTTCAGAAGAAGACATTGTGTAGCTGTAGAAGATAGGGATTCTTACTTTTTGGGTCTCTCTCCACAATCCATCTGCAAAAGGAGGCTAGGCTAAACCCCCATTGAAGAGCGCATCTTTCGGTCGCAGCAGAACTTAATTTTGGGCATTTTCAGTTTGTGCTATGGGAAATTAGGGCTTTTCACTGAAGAGGAATTTTCTAGTGATCCTAGGCTAGGATTTCTCTCCTCATCAAAATTGAAATTTATAGACCAAGGTTGAGATTTTTGATTGGGTAAAACTCCAGGAAAGTCAAACCCTAATTTGACCCCGGGCTAAAAAACCCCCTAAAATACTAAAACTAGTAGTTTTGGTAGATTCTCCATATCTCAAAATTGGAGATGGAAAAAGAGCCGAAACTTTCATAGTCTGAAGATAAATTCCTGATGTACATTGTGTAAAAGTTTAAGCCTCAAATTCGCTATATTCAGGGAGATATGATTCCTCCAATTCAGGGTTCCAGCCTCTTCCATGATTCATCCCTAAATAGGAAACCTGGGGAGAATTGCTATATCTCAGTCTACAAAGGTCCAAATGACATTTTGGAAGATGTTCCAGATAGGTAATGGAATGTACTTTATTTGGTAAAAAATTTAGACCCTGATAATTAAACAGAGACACCTGGCAGTCCATACAAGTTTGTTATTCAGAACAGTCCTGAAATAAGTCACCTTGGGAAAAAGGCTCATAAGTCCCAATTGGTGAAACATAGTGAAATTTTAGACACAGAGGAGCAGTAATTTTGGAGATACCGCAGAAATAGTATGAGGCATTTCTGTAGAAGAAATTGGTAAACTAGGGCTTCTTGTTCCGGGAGCTTCCCTCCATTGTTTTCAGAAAAGGAGTACATTGGAAGCTCGCCTTGAAGAGGTCTATCTTTCTATCCAATCAGAACTGAAAGATTCCAAGTTTTGAAAATTAAGGTATCTCTGACAAACCCTAGATCAGCCAGCTCCGAAACCAGGACGGACACCTCAAATCGGTAAGATCTAGTCTTTTGTTATTTACATTTGAGGTTCTCATTTCTAAATGACTAGTCACACCAGCATGATGACAAGCTTGGTGAAACTGACAAATTCCAAGCATGGAAGTATTGGATCTCACTGGTTCTTGAAGAAAATTAATTGGACACCTACATAATTGGAGAGGTTCCAATTCCAGAGGGAGATGAGGCTAAAATCCTTACACAAGAAGAACTTGGTCAAGGCCAAGAAGATCATTGATGATTCAATCACGGATCACCTTATACCACAAGTGTCTTCCCTAAAGACACTGAAAGAGATGTTTGATTTTTTGACCAACCTATTTGAAGGGAAGAACATAACTCAAAAGATGACTTTGAGAAAACAGTTGAAGAATGTGAAGATCCATAATGTAGAGACCATGCAGTCATACTTTACAAGGGTCTCTCAAATCAAATAACAACTTGAAGTAGTATAAGAAGAAGTGGAGAATGTAGACGTTGTGATAACCACCTTGAATGACCTCCTAGGATCACGAGATTCATTCATTCGAGGAATGTGTGCTAGAAGGAAGTGATTACTTTCAACAGACTCTGGGAAGAGTACACACAAGATGAAGCTTGACTCATAATAAGAGAAGAGAATATGGGAGAAACTTAGTATCAAGCTCTCACCATCCAAAGAAGATCCCTCAAGCGATGAAGAATACGAAGGACTCAACTCTTGAAGAATCTCTTATCCATCTTATCATTTGGATAAGAAATGATGAATGAAGAAGATGATGAAGCTGAAGGCTCAAGAAGGAGTCTACCCATGAAATAA